>JAKUCM010004025.1:0-13365 GCA_023374145.1 Lepidium sativum
CTAAGAGGTTTGTTCCATGTATCCTCAAAAACAACAAATTTACAGTTAGCCTTTGATTCCCAGACATACCTGAATATGGAAAAGAAGTTATTAGAAAATGTTTTCAAATAATTTTACAAGCATATGAGTATATCACCTAATGGATCCGTCTCCAAAATTAACTTATTGGTTGTCATCATTGTGCTTGCTAATGACTTCAATGTAGTCAACAACAAGATATAAGAATCCAACTCCAAATTGTCTTATTGGTTGTCATCATTGTGCTTGCTAATGACTTCAATGTAGTCAACAACAAGATATAAGAATCCAACTCCAAATTGTCCAATAAGGTTCAAATCCCCGCTTGATTGCATTTTCTCAACAAAAGCTGCAAAAGAAAATAAAAAACTTGAGCAAACTTGATTGCGTTGTTATAGAACTTTAAAAAGAAAAAAACCTGCACTAGACACAATTTAACTATAAAATGGCTTTGGGAAACCCTTATTATACTGGATTAACAGATTGCAACAAATGCACAATTCAATTTTCAACTCTCAGATCAAAATGCAATATACTATAATTACTGAGAGAGTTGAAACAAACCTGAATCTCAAGCTTAGCAGTGTCACCACCTTCACCCATGAGTGCAAGGAACCTAATTTTGTCCAAAGCCTGAAAAATTACCAACATAGACACTTATTCGTTACCTATATAACCAATTTTCCAAAATTCACTAAGACCATATACACGCAGCTACATCAAAATCACTGGAGATGAACTCAAACTCTCTGTAAATAAAACGAATTCAAATTAGCCAAGATTTATGCGATTGAAACTAAGTTCTTCGTGTCAAACTAATAGGAAGACACTAACCTAGGAACCACATCATAATCTGTGGATAAACCACTGTGACCACCAATTTTTTCCTCCACCTTTGATGGATCTGCAACCTCATCTGAACTATCTTTTGCATTTGCGTGCAACTTTCTTCCTGTAATACATACCACAGAAATCTCACCATCATTAGCATGGGTTATCCCAAACGAATACTTACCTACACTATATATACATCGCAATGTAAGGAAGAACACAAAAGCGTTAGATCGTACCATGATATGGAAGAAGGAAGAGAAGGGAGAAAATGAACAAAACGGACACAAGCGTCCTCTTCCTCATTGTTAGATTGCAGCCTATGATCTCTCAGACTTAGCTCTTTTGGGTTATACTCACTGATGTTTAACCTCTCTCGAGAGATCCCTATATGATATAGGAAGCGATTCAGTGAACTGTGTAATTGCTTAACAAATAACAAATAACAAACACCACCATGTGGAAACCCTAATCAAAACCCTTAATTTCTCAAATCAAATCCCTTAAATCATCAATTCGAAAACCCTAAAATCGATTTAAAAAACCCTAATAATCGAAATCGAGAACCCTACCTTGAGCTCCGACTTGCATGTCGTACTCTCAAATGAGAAGAGCGAAGCCGTCGAGGACTTGCAGAGTCGTCCTCGGTCTAGATATATACCACCGAGGCGGAAATCACCTTCGCGAGGAGAGGAAGAGAGGAGGAGGAGTGGAGGAGGCAAAATCGTCTCATATAGGCGAAAGAGGAAAGGAATGACGCGAAGAGACAAAATGAGTCGGATTCTACAAACCCCGTTTCATTTTCCTTTCCCTAATAATACACGGCCAATCACAACCCGCCACGTAAGTGCATCTTAAAGATTCTTAAATCTCGAAGTTTAGAGACGTTTCTACTTCTTTAAATCCTATTAACCATATTTTAAAATTAAATTTAGCCTAAGAATCTCTATTAGATACACTAATGAAGGTGCTCTAAGCATCCATACTGCAAAGTTAAGTGACAGTGGATAAAAGAGACATCCTATTGTGAATAAAAACACTTCATATATGATGAACTAGGTTTTTATGTTGGCTATAATTAATTCTCACACATCTCCCAATTATGACGAAGTCGAAAAATAAATACGAAAACACATACGTAAGACAAATGACACCTCTATTGGATCCAAGAAAGTAAGAAACACTAGAGCTAGATTCCATTGTCATACTTATCCACGTTTATTTTGATAAGCGAAAACATGAAAGACTTGTTAGTGTATGTTTTGTTTTAAAATGGACTTAAAGAATTTTTTTTTTATCATTTCAATTAGAACTACGTATAGGATTTTAATTTTGATATTTTTGAAAAGCGAAAAAGAGAGTATGAGAGTGAAATTATGCATGTTTTCCTTTATCAATTTGAACCCGCCAAAATATTTCTTCCCATTTCTAATTAGTTAAACTTTATAATGACTAAAACAAGCTTTACATTATAACGACCTAAAGTTTGATTACAATTATGAGCCTTCATAGTTTTTCTTTTTGAGGTTTACTCTGGTTTTGTTTTCTTTATAGCATGGAGGATACTAGCATAAGAGCTTGAGAATCACGAAAGAGTCTATCACTTGCCACACAAAATTTGAAACTTTGCTCTCTACAATGGTGTGTTTGTCAACGGGTCAAAAGAGGGATGTAGTTATTAACATTTATGTAAACTATGTATTTCATTCTTCAATTTCGAAACGTTTTAAAGTAATATAACTTGTTGACAGAAAAATTCATTACATAGAAAATGGTTTTTGCACAAAAAGATAATACAAGTGTTGAAATTTCTTATTGATTTAGTCATTTGTGTAACTTATTAATATTTTCTGTTGTTGCTTTGCTAAATTTGTCCCGGCATAACGTGATACAAGTTCATAAACCATTTAATAAATGGACCCAAATGACATGACATGCTCTGAAAGCAATATTAAATAGATAAGATATAACATGTACACGTCCATTCGTTATAATGATATGCACATATTGTTGAAATGTTGAGAATTCCGTTTAAGTGTATGCGACTCGTTTTAGGATAAATTATTATCAACAATTTTATTTATTAGAATCCAAACTTCAACAAGAGGAATAGAAACTGAAGGCCCAAGCAAACTATTATCAGTAGACAACAAGTGAAACGTATCAGTCTTTGATCCAAGAAATAAAACGCAGCCGCACAAGCTTTTATTATGATATAAAGAAATAGCATTGACGCTAGTCGCTACTACTTAAGGCATCTAAATTAGGTAAAGCGTTTGAAGACCCTAACTAGACCGGCTGGGGAAACTGATAGACTCACAGTTTGGTCAAATATCTAAAATAAAAAGTTGAATTAAGAATCTAATAATTGTATTATTGACAAAAAAAAAAATCCTTAGCGCACCTCCACCAGGGGTTTTAATGAGGGTCTCTTATCAATTAGTTGTAATATTTTAAAAGAAAATTGACTTAATTTGCGAAGAACCATCTCTTAAAAGAGAGACTTAAATTTTTTTAAGAACCGTATACGTGTCGAGCAAAGACTAGATGGGGTTTTTTGGCTGAAAAAATAGAAACGAAGGGTATAGACTCTCGTCTCTTATTTCCCCGATATTTTTTTTCTTCCTCCTCTCCTCTCTGATGGCGATCGAAGGCGAGACGAGCCAGAATCTTCATCTCGATGGTGTTGTAGGTTCATCGATGCAGCAAATCGGACCGTCGCCTCCGATTTTGTCAACGATCTTTGCTTCTGTTTTGTAATGAACTTTTGTTTTGTCCCTTTCTTCCATGGACCTCAGTTCAACCATTATTTTCTCTTCCTCTTTTTTATCTGTTAACATTCATCTAGGTAATGGTGTTTAATTTTGTCCTGTATAGGGTTAATATCCGTAATAAGTTTGAGGAAGAAGAGAAGGAAAAATTGCGGAAGCTACAACAAGAGTGAGTTTGGTTCTAGGTCCACTCATGAGAGTTATATATATTGTTTTTGGATTGAGTTTCATCTATTTTTTTGTACTTACAGGGAAGAGGAGTTGCAGCTTGAGAAGCGTAACAAGAAGAGAAAGATTAAGGAATCCCCCCGCTTGTTTGTTGCTGAAGATTTTGAGAATAGCAGTGATGAAGATGATGGAGAAAACCGTAAGTGGATTTATTCTTGACTATGCCATTATAACATTAGTGCGAATTGCCATTGTGATTGGATTATGTGTGAAAGATACTATTGTTAGATTAGCTTTGCAACTTCTTACAACTTTTTTATTCTTCTTTTGTTTGAGAGTTGAACAAGTATTGTAGTCATTTTTTCTGCAATTTTGGATTGAATGCTTTCTTGGTTGTTGGAATTGAGATTGCAGATAAATTGCTGGGACAGTTATTTTTAAATTACTTTGGAGGTAACTCTCTGAGCTTACATATATGGTAATTGTTGTTACGTACATTATTTATGCAGAAAGTTCTGGAACATTGAACTTACGTTGTGGAAAACTTGGCAAGGACCCCTTTGTTGAAACTAATTTCTTGCCTGACATTGAGCTTACGCTGTGTCCATTTTGCAGTTGCTTATAATATTACTAGTAACACTTGATACAAGAGCATAGCGTCTCTCAAGGCAACACGATGACCATAACTGATCTGAGGCGTAACAAAAGATTGAAAAACAGAAACTGCAGAGACTTGTCAAGCTTTTCTCTTCCAGATTCTCCATGGATCAAAGACGTGACCACTTTGTACAAATGCAACAAAACAGAAAAGAATGGTTTCACTTATGCAAATTGCAGAGGAGGAATGGTGACCACATGAAGTCAACACTTGTTTTATCTCTTATTTGGTGATGCTAAAACTTTTACCTCTTATTTGGATAGCTCTTATTTGGTGATGTTACACTCGATGATGCTTGTATGTTTGTTTGGATGGAACATTGCCTGGTTTTCACATACACCATGGACATGGATCTGGAGCTAATAGCTGGCTCATTCACATGGAGGTTTAATGAATGATTTTGTTTTCAATGCAAGATACCATTTGAGTTTGAATTCTTCATTACTAATGTTTAATGCTTTGCCATTTTTTATCTAAGAACTTCTAATGGGGTTCTACCATTGGAGAAAGAGAAAAATTAAAACTAGTAGTAAAGTTCTTAGCTTTTGAAAAATCATAAATTACATTAAAAAAATAGTTAAGAACCCTTAGACCACCTCCAATGAGCGCTTTTGGAGGGGTTATTAAACTTAAAATAATATTATTTTTAAAAAACTTATGAGAGAGGGGTTCTTAAATAAAAGTTTTAAGAGATTGGTTCTTGCCACGTGTCAATTTTCTATTGGACATTACATTTTTTTAATTTAAAATTTAAATAAAAAATAAATTAAAATAAAAATTAATAGTATTTTAATTTTAAGAAACTTTCATGCTCCTTAGAAGTTCTTATGGTTGCAAAATACATTGTGTACTTGGGACGTTTTTAAACCAGAGTGGTCAATTTTAAGGATTGTTTTTAGTTCTCTTTGTTGTGTTTTTTTTTCTCGTCTAAGTTTTGTTATTATTAAAATTGTAATCCAAAATGCCCTATTAAGTTGTATGGGCTACAATATAGGAAATAGGCTAGACAAAGGTCCAAATGGCAGGAAAATTCTAGAAGATACATCTCATCTTACCCTTGGACATGTGTCGGCCTGACGTTGAATCCAACATGAAAGTCGATGGAGAGAAAAAATGCCAACGATATCGATTTCAGTATGTTTATTCCTCTGGTAGAGAACCCATCTGGTAGCTTCCGGAACTAGGATTACACCGCCTGAGACGGTAAGTCTTGATGTCAATTCTTCCCTCGAAAGTACACCAACTTTCAGATATGCTCTGCCAATTTGAGATCTCATCACCGAAAATCTTTCAGTGCTTCAGCTGCAATATTTTTTATAGAGACACTCCAACGCCTCAAATCAAAATTAGTGGAATTGAAATTTACCCTGTGAAACCTCTTTAAGTGAGCAAAAGGAAACTCTGAAGATTTATTTCTCGTAGATGGGAAGACGCTGATGAAACCACAAGACAAAACACTGATCTTCAAACTCACGACATTGAGTATTAGCGGAGAAACACCCCATAAACAAAACCAACCTAGATCACACCATAAAACTAAAAAAGAAAAATACCTATATCTAAAAAGATAAACGAAACAAAAACTGAAGAAACTTCGGAGGCTAACCGACAACTCCCAAGACGAGATGCCCATGCTCTCTATGAAAGATCAACATCGAAGAAGAAAGAGCACAATGATATCATGCCGAAGAAAACTTCGAGAGAGAATTTTCTCTTTCTAAAATTTCTGTATTTCTTTTCATTGTGTTTAGAAAATAAAAATATAGGAATAAACTATTTAGATGGCGAATTGCTTTTAATCAAGTAATTGAGTTACACTTGTGCTGCATTTTCTATTCAAATTCTGTTATGGATAGTTGTGTTTTCCCTATGAAATATTGTTAGAAATTTGGGCTTCAAATATGGATTAAATCTTGCCAATCAAAAGGTTGATAAAAATTGATTCAGATTGTAGCTAGTTGGAATCGGTTTACTTCATACTTTCTTTAAAGAGAAAATGTTGTTTTCGTATTTTTTTAATACTGTAAACCAAAAGTAAAGCACAATATTTTTTGGGAAAAGTATTTTTTTAACAAGTCACAATTTTAATGGCATGGTCCAATAAAAACTTAGAACTAATTTCAAATTTTAAAACCCATCGAAGATTTTTGGGAAAAGATGTTTATTGATAATGATAATTACAAATATATATAGAAAAATTTACATGAGTAGAATGACATATAACCCAAATATAATAAGAATTAGAATTAAGTCAAAAGTTTATAAAGATTTTACATATTTTTATCTCATTACACCTCTTCAAGTTGGCGGTGAAATGTCTTAAATCCCTAACTTGGAAAGAAGATAAATAAACTTAGACTTATGTAATGATTTGGTAAGAATATCGGCTGGCTGGTCATGAGTTGGCAAGTGCTCGAGGATAATAAGCTTGGAGGTGACAGCGTCGCGTACAAAGTGGCAATCACATTCGATATGTTTAGTACGTTTGTGGAACACAAGATTGGCAGCGATGTGTATTGGAAATTTGCGGTCACAGTAGAGAGTCATTGACGCATCATGTATGATCCCAAAAGTATAAAGAAGTTCCTTGAGCCATTCAAGCTCTCGAAAAGCGTAGGCCATTGACTTGTACTCCGCTTCAGGCGAAGATAGAGATACCGTGTGTTGCATCTTTCTTTTCCATGAAACCGATGAGTTGCTCAGAAGAACAATTATGCATTGAGTGAGCAACGTGTAAGAGAATAAACACCCCAATCGACACCATAACAAGCCATGAAATGTAGATTGGAGTCAGACCTTGTAGAATGCCTTGGCCAGGTGTGCCTTTTAAATACATGACGGCGCGCATTGCGGCCTCCCAATGTTCCGATTGAGGTGATTTCATAAATTGCGAGAGAATGTGCACCGTATAGGAGAATTTTGGTCGCGTGAAGGTGAGATATATAAATCATCCAACCAAACAATGATGTGGTAAAGGATCCTCAAGAGGCGGACCAGAAGCGAGTGAGAACTTATGATTCGATTCAATTGGAATTGTAGCAGGATTTGTGGCCAACAAACAAGTTTCAGCCACAATATCCAAGGTATATTTCCGTTGGGAAAGGAAAAATCCTTCGGCATTTCTAGTGACATCAAGACCCATAAATTTTTTAAGTTTCCCTAAATCTTTTATGTGAAAACACCAATTTAGATATGTCTTGAAGCGTTGTAGGGTATAATGACAGTTGCTTACCACAACATAATTGTTGACATAAATCAGTATATGTATGCAAACTTGTGTTTTTGTGTAGGAGAAGTGAGACGTATTTACCTTGCTTTATGCAAACCATACGAGGTAAGAGCATTGCTGAGCTTAGAAAATCAACATCTTGGAGTTTGTTTTAAGCCCATATATTGACTTCTTAAGTAAACACCCATTGTTTGAATCTTCTAGTTCAAAACCAGGTGGGTGTCTCATGTACACTTCTTCCTCTAAATCACCATGTAAAAACGTGTTATAAACATCCATCTAATGGACTTCCCAATTCTTTGCAGCAACACATCAAGCAAAACGTGGATAGTTGATTATCTTACAATATGTGCAAACATTTCTGAGTAATCCTCACCTTCTTTTTGACGATTACCAAGAGCAACTAACCGTGATATGTGTCGAGAAATAGTCCCATCGGAATGATATTTGATAATGTATACCCACTTAGTTCCAATTGCTTTCTTCTTGGGTGGCAACGTTGTGTCAATCCATGTCATGTTTTCTTTTAGAGATGAATGTTCATCCGACATAGAGTCACACCAAATATCATCAAGGCAAGCTTCTTTGTACATTGTTGGTTCGTGTGACGAAGTAAGAGCTACTAAGAAAGCTTTGTGATTGGAAGAGTTATAGCTATTAGAAACAAAATTTCTTATTCGATACACTATTTTACCTGAGACCAGAGAGGAACTCATGATGGTGGACGGAAAACAAAAGAAGAGAGTGTATTATGCTTTGCCGAATTAATGACAAAATACTTAAGTATGACTGATTGGCTTACGAGTACGTTGACCACGACCGAGGATTTCTAGTAAACTAGGAGAAGATGGTTTAGGTTGAGGGGACGTGGGAAATGGTATACCATCAGGGTCTGTAGCGTCAAGAGTTGTTGGCGGAGTGTCTGGAAGCAAATGTGGTGTTACTGTTGGTGCCGAAGTAAGAGTAGTAGGCACAATAGTTTCAACGACATGTTGAGGACTAATAGGTATCCAATCATCGACATAAACATATTGTGGTGGTGTGGTAACGGTAACATGTTCCTTTGTCAAACCAGGAAACAATGCCTCCTCAAATATGACGTCACGATTGTAGAACATCTCCTCTTTATCCAGATCAAATAATTTTCAGGCCTTTTTACCAAATGGATATCCAAGGAAGATACACTGTCTGCTACGTTCTACAAATTTATCTTTGTCCCTACCACGACGATGAGCATAAGCTAGACAACCAAAAACATTCAAACCATCATAGGCATGAGGTGTACCATGTAATGATTCATAAGGTGTTTTGGCTTTGAGAAGGTGCGTAGGTGTTCTGATGATCAAGTAACCCGTAGTGAGTATATACTCTCCCCAAAATTTGACCGGTAAGTTAACTTGGAAAAGACAAGAGCGAGCTACATTAAGTATACGTCTACGTTTTCACTCCACTCTTCCATTTTTTTGTGGAGTGTCAACATAAAACGTTTGATGCAAAATCCCTTATTGTTTGAGATAAGAAGAAATGGCCATGAATTCAGATCCATTTTCCGTACGAATGATCTTGACAGATTTGTTGTATTTCCATCTAGTCATAACGAAAGTATGTTGTCAACTCATACAGCTCTTGTGTAGTCGTCAACTATAATCAAGAAGTATGTTGCACCACATGTAGAATGTATCAGTACGGACCTCAAACATCACAATGTATAAGATTAAAAGATTTAAAAGCTTTATTAGAACTTTCAAAGAATATTTAACGTGGTTGTTTAGATCGTAAACATATATCACAAGACGCAGAACTTTTGAAATAAACATCACTCTTATTGAATAAACCCAACAAATTCAAAATTTGAGAAAATGGATGTCCAAGCCAATGGTGCAATAGAACATCTGAAGATAAAACAGTGGCGACAAATAATGATTGGTTGTAGCAACTATGATACCCGTCAAGTAATACACCCCCTCTCGATTTTTTACCGGCTCCAATGAGGGTCCTCATAAAATGGTCATGTAAAAAACATAGTGCATCAATAAATATAGCAATACCACCAGTTTTCTTAAGCAATTTTGAAACGGAAATCAAAGTGAAGTTAAAATCATGAACATAAAGCAGCTGATCAAGTGCATAATCATCTCGCATATATAACTTTCCACAATGTGTGACGCGAGATTTGCGACCATTTGAAAAAGTAACAGTTGAAGATGGTATAGGTTGAGCATCACGTATAAGAGACTTATCACCAATAATGCGATGTGAGGCTCATGTATCAAGAATAACATTAGTCAAGAGCGTGTTGCCAGACACACGATATATGGAAACGTTATTATGTTGATCCCGAAGCAAGGCAATCAATTTCGCAACTTGATGGGATGAAAGAAGAGCCAAGGTATAGGTAAGAACAACATTAGCACGTAATGTGTTTGTTCGTCCACGACCACGAGAAATTGAGTTTATGTGACAACCACGTCCTCTCATATGTTCGATGAAACAATCGGGATAGTCATGTATAAGGAAACATTCAGATATCGTGACCTTTGTGATTGCAATGAGTACGAAAGTGTGGAACACCATGGTTTCCTGAGGCAGTGACATCCGCAGCGAGAAACGAAGACAATTCTGTTTTGAGCGAGAATCCTATGGCATCAGTAACATTCTCTTGTGAACGCATGGAGAGAGTGTGTTGTTCATCATGAGTCACATGAGAATACACTGTTTTGAGATCAGGTCAAAGTTTTTCATTGATGATTTGAGAATGTATTGAGCGGAAGCGAGAATCATCAAGACCAAAGAGAAATTTATGAAATTTGAAATTTTCTCTTTCTTTCTTAATATCTGATGCAGCATCACACGTACAACCACAACTACTTTTCATGTCTTGTAGCTCTTCCGAGAGTTTGGAGAGACATCCAAATTACTCTGTCACAGTTTGACCCGATTATTTGCAACTTGTAATTTGATTTTTCGACCAAGTGGCGCCTAACCCCATTCTTCACGGAGAAACGACTCTTGATGGACTCCCAAAGCTTGAAAGCATCATGTACATGTGATATAATGAAGCGAATGGCGGGGTCGATCGACGTCCTTATCCATCCGACAATCATTGAATTTGCTATGATCCATAGAGAGAGATTAGGTTCAGCGAGTGGTTTCTCAATAGAACCATTGATAAAACCAATTTTTTCTTTAGCTTGTAGTGAGTTGGAAAGCTCAGTTGCCCATTCGTTGTAGTTATCACCATGAAGGAGATCAAGGGTTATAAGAAAACCATGATTATCCGAAGAATAAAGAGTATAAGGAGAAACAACAATAGATGTGGTGTTGACGGAGCCGTCAGACATAGTGTGTAGGAATCGAAGAAATAGGGTTTAGAGAAAGAAGAAAGTAACGACAAAGAATTATGTTAATTTTTTTGCTCTAATACCATGAAAACTTTTGGGAAAATATGTCTATTGATAATGATAATTACAAGTATATATAGAGAGATTTACATGAGTAAAACGACATAAAACCCAAGTACAATAAAAATTAAAAATGAGACTAAGTTTATAAAAAAATACATATTTGTCTCTCATTACCCATCTAAAGATTTTTTCCTTTTGCTTGTATTACATACCAAGATCTAGGAATGATAAATAAATTTTGGTATTGTTTGTTGGACTACTTGTAATAATTCAAAACATGAAGAGAAATAAAAATTATTGGTAAAGATCAGGAAGAAATCCAAGTACTAATAAATAATTGGAAACACGAATCAGAATTGATTGGTAGAACACGTGAGTAGGAGGGGTCATAGACAGAGGAAGCGGACAAGACCAAGTATATGAACAAGTGTTTTGTTTTGCGAGAGGAAAGCCAAAAAGACATAACTGAAACCGCCGAACGAATCTTAAATGAAGCGAAACACAACCTCACAAGCTTTTACTCTCTTTCTCTTTCTTTTTTCTTACTGGTTGGCTCTCTGTCCCAAGTCTCCCACCTTTCTCTGCTAAAAATCTATTCTAACATGTCTCCTCTTCTCTTTCTTCACATTTTCACCGACCCTTTTTTATTTTCACCTCTCACCATTTACTACATTGCCACCAACTTCTTCTCCTTCTTCTTCTTCCAGTGATTTTAGGGTTTTGCATTCTCCGCATTGTACGCCACTCCATTCGATTAGACATTGGTATTCTCAAATCTTGACGTTTGGGATTTTTCGGTTTGTCGTTTCGTTCTTTAATACCTATTATTAAATCGTTCCGAGCTTTGTAATTTTTGTTTTTCTCATAGCTTATCTGGGTCTCTGTTTTTTTTGAGCTCTGTGACTGTTTATATTATTTAATTTTTTTTTCCTTTTTTTTTCCCGTACTACTACAATTTCATCGTTTAACTAGCTTGAATGTTGTGGTATATCACTAATTTACAGTCATTATCAGTCAAGTGATGATGGGTGTTGAATCTTGAAGAAGTTTCAGGAGAGTGAGCTTTGGGATTGTTTGATCTAGTTTGAAAGATGGCGGACATTAGGAGGCATTCTGTAGATGTTCCCATTACAAGAACGCTTGTAGCTCTTAGAAGGGTTAGATCATTGAGAGATCCATGTACCACTTCAATGAGCAAGTTTGCTTCTTTGCTTGAGAATGTCAAATGGGAAACTGGTTCAAACAATGGGATCTCACTGCAGTTTGTCGAACATGGTGATGATACTTCTAAGATTGATGGTGGACCTGTGGGTTTGATTCCTTTTGCATCATATTCGATAATGGAGGAGCTAGAGAACGGTTGTGATCTTCATAAGTTGAGTAGCAAGGTGCAAAATGTTGAAGGAGATGCGTGCTCAAGGAGTAGTGAAAGATCTTGTGCTGATTTATCAGTTAAAAGTAAGGATTTGGCATGTATTGTGCCTTCAATTAGTCATGCTGAGGATGTGGCTGCAGGGGAAAGATATAGAACTCATTATTCCACAAAGTTAGGTAGCTCAGTTGGTGAATATGGAAGCCGTCTAGGTAGTCCAATGACCTCAACAAATCATAGTTATTATGCAGATGAAGATGTTGATTTTGATAATCAATCTTATCGTGGTTGCGGAATAACGAATTGCTGGTCAAGAACACCTAGGTACAGAGGATCTAACCAATCCTCAGATGTAGAAGAGTACCCTTTACTGTCTGGAAATGGTGAGAGTAATGCAGGGACACCGAGTCACCAAGTGTTGTCGAGGAGTCTGAGTCAGAAATACAGGCCAAAATCTTTTGATGAGTTAGTTGGACAAGAAGTCGTGGTGAAATGTCTCCTTAGCACCATATTGAGAGGAAGGATTACTTCTGTTTACCTTTTTCATGGTCCTCGTGGGACTGGTAAAACATCAACATCTAAGATATTTGCTAGTGTTTTAAATTGCCTTTCACAGGCTGCACATAGTAGACCATGTGGCTCGTGTAGTGAATGCAATTCATACTTCTCGGGAAGCAGCAGGGATGTAAAGGAATTGGATTCAGCTAAACTAAACAGGCCTAGCTACCTCAGATCACTCATAAAAAGTGCATCTATTCCCCCTGTTTCATCTAGATTCAAGGTCTTTATACTCGACGAGTGTCAATTACTATGTCAAGAAAGTTGGGGTACTCTCTTGAACAGTTTGGACAATTCCTCCCACCATTCTGTCTTTATACTTGTTACATCAGAGCTAGAGAGGCTACCGCGTAATG
>JAKUCM010004026.1:0-18789 GCA_023374145.1 Lepidium sativum
GAAAGTAGAAAAAGAGAGAAATTTGGTACATATGTGAGGTTATATGTGAGGTTCTATAGAATTATCGGTAATCGATGATTTGTACTAGATGGTATATGTGAGGTTATATACACAATACATCATATCTATATATGGTAAGAATATATCTACATCTATGTATAACAGTTCTATATCTTATATCTATCACACTCTTTCAAGAGCGAAAGAAAAGTACAATCTTGAAAGAAAGATCACAAAAGTGTGTACGAGGAAGAGGTTTCGTAAGAGCGTCAACGAGTTGATAGACCGATGAGACATGGGAAAAACGTAGTTTTTTTGCTTTGCACAAATTGTCGAACAAAGCGATACAAAACGATGTGCTTCATGCGAGAGTGAAATAGAGAATTGGCTACCAAGTAAGTCACACCAATGTTGTCGAACTAGATGACTGGTGTAGTGTGTTGGTGATGTGGAGTTCATGAAGAAGAGATGATATCCAACACAACTTGTTGCGGCAGAAGATAATGCACGGTATTCTGCTTCGATAGATGATCGAGCAACATCGGTTTGCTTCTTAAAGGACCATGCAACATGATGGCTTCCAAGGTAGACGAGGTAAGCATTTTTTGAGGTATAATCATCTTTGTCACCCGCCCAATCTTGGTGAAAGCATGAGCGTCGGGTTAGCTCGAATATATAATCCATGAGATTGATTACCGCATAGATGATGTGTCTGCATTTTAGCATGTTTTAGGGGGCATTATTTAGCATGTTTTGCATTCATACTTAGAGTATTATCATTGTTTTAGGTCGTTTTAGGCTTTATTTGCATATCTAGTATTGGGCATTGCATACATTGCATAAAAGGGGGATTTCAGGTACTTTTGGAGCATATTATGACGTATTTTGGACTACAAGAAGATCTATGAGAGAATCGATTGGCCTAAAGTTGAAGTTCAGGATGTGATCTAGAAAATTTGGCATGTCCCCATGACACCCGGCCATGACACTCGAGCATCACTTGTCGAGTGGTATTTCGGACCTGAGCGTTGACTTTTTGGTCAAAGTTTAATTTTTTAGTTTTTTGGAAACAAATGCCTATAAATATCCCCCTTTTGTAATCAAGCAAACCATAGAATGTTTTACCCTCTTTTCTTTAAGCAAAAAAGACTTTTCTCCTTTTTCCTTTGTAATTTTCTTTTCTTTGAATCTTAGATCCTTGTTGATCTTTTGAAAATTCAATTTTCTGCTTTTAATCATTGTTGTTCATCTCTGTTTGATCTTTCTGATTTTGTTAACGGTTTACAATTCTGGGTTTATGTTTTTCATCATGGAATATTGAGTAGATAATTAGGGTTCTTGAGGAGATGGTGAGATTAGGGTAGATTTAGGGAATTCCAGACTTGTTTAGGGTTGAATAGGCTTAGATCTCTTCATTCTAAGTATCCTTAATGCTTATTTCTTTCTCATCAATTGAAATCTGATGGTTTGGTGTTTCCCACCCAAAAAGTGTTTGTGATAATGCTTGAATGAACTTAGGTTGAGATAACTTCTCCTACCTCAAGAGATTGACTGTCTAGGGTGTTATTAGGCTCTGTTATGTCTGTATTTAACGCCTCTTGAGCCCAATAATCATTGGTGAGAATCAAGTCTGGTTGGGGTTTGAGAGAGATCCCATTGCATGAGAATGAATGTAATTGTTGGAATTCTTTGCCTAGAGGTCATCTAAATAGGTTGATAAACAAGTATAGAACCCCCTAGGAATTCCTTGATCGTTGATCCTTAACCTCAAGAACCCCTTTTCCTTGATTGAATTTCGTCTCTTCTATTGCTCTGTTTTTCACCATTAATTATGTTTCGTCATTGCTCTGTTTTTCGTCATTGCTCTGTTTTTAGTTGCTATGTTTTTCATACTCTGTTTTGCGTTTCTGTTTTTACTCTGTTTTTGCATTCTGTTTTTATTTAGTTTGATTCGCATAATAACATTCACCATAATCATTCTGGCTTGGATTAGGTTGAGTAGATTGCATCCAAATTGAATAGTTGCTAGCCCAGTTGGATTGACACCCTACTGTACTGCAATTGATTACATAACAGTAGGTTATTTGATAACCGTAAAACCTTGTTATCAAATTGGCGTCGTTGCAAATGAGTTCTAGTTAGCTACAATTAGGATTATCACTTTCCTGAGACTAAGTTTTACTTGTGTTTCGTTTTTCTTCCGTTATTTATAACTAGTCTTTGATTTTGTCTGTTTTGCAGGAACACTCGATCAAGACACTCGACCTACACAGCTCGAGTGCCGTGATCTTCAAGCCCAGAACACTCGACCACCACCTGGTCGAGTGTCCGTTTTTTGAGCCAAAATCAACCTGCATGCATACTCGATTAAAGGGCAGTGAAAATCTCATCTCCTACTCGGACAACATAGACAGATTCCCTCGCGAACCGTTGTAAATCAACAGAAACGAGGAGATTCAGGATCATGTTGGGATGGAAGAACAGTCCACGCAAACAACTGAGCCAGGACATCGTCCCAGGCGCACCAGACACAGTGGAGCAGGTGATGCTCCCAATATCCACACAACACGCCACAGAATTGTTCCACCTGCCATTGCCAACAACAACTTTGAGATTAAGAGTGGTATGATCTCCATGGTGCAGAACAGTAAGTTTCGTGGGTTGCCATCTGAGGTTCGCTGGATCACCTTGACGAGTTCGAAAGGCTAACAAGTTTGACCAAGATTAATGGGGTCAGTGAGGATGCTCTGAAATTGAGGTTGTATCCATTCTCTCTTGGAGACAAAGCTCACCTCTGGGAAAAACACCTGCTTCAAGGGTCTATTACATCTTGGGATGCCTGTAAGCAAGTCTTTCTTGGAAAATTCTTCTCCAATTCCAGAACAGCGAAGCTTCGCAACTCCATCTCTGGTTTCAAACAAAACAATTCTGAGACATTCTCTAAGGTATGGGAACGATTCAAGATGTACCAATCTTAATGCCCCCATCATGGATTCAGTGCCGAATCACTCTTCAGCACTCTCTACAGAGGCGTCCTTCCCAAGATTCAAATGATGTTGGACACAGCAAGCAACGGGAACTTTCTGAACAAGGATGTCGATGATGGTTGGGAACTAGTTGAGAACTTAGCCAAAGCAGATGGGTAGTACAGCGAAGACTACGATCGGACTCCCCGGGTTACAGCAGATCTAGACATGGTCAGTGGGAAAAAAACTAAAAGCTATACAAGACAAACTGGATAGCTTGCTCTCTACGCAACAGAAACAGGTGGATCATGTGAGTGAGGCAAAACAGGTTGAAGCAGATGAAGATCAGACAGAGGAGGTCAGTTTTGTGCAGAACCAGGGAAACAGCTATCGCCCCTACAACAGCTACAAACCTAACCCAAACTTCTCCTACAGGAACACCAATGTGGCTAATCCTCAGGATCAGGTGAATCCCCCAAAACATCACAACCTGCCTCCATCCAAACCCTTTATCCCCAAACCACATTACCAGCAAATGCATCACCAACCACCCACTGTACCACCTGGATATGAGAACCACAACCCAACCCAACCCCAACAAACACCTGAAGTTATGGACATTTTGCAGCAAATCCTCAAAGGTCAGACAGCTACAACATCAGAATTGACTAGGAAGTTTGTTGAGGTGCACACAATGATACATGCTTCTCACAGTGATCTGCACTACAAGTTTGAGACACTTAATGCTCGACTTAAGTATGTCGAGAATCAGCAAGGCTCCTCATCTTCTGTGAAACCGACTGGACAGCTACCACGAAAAGCTATTCAAAACCCTAAGGAGTACCACGCCAACGCCATTGCACTCTGTAGTGTCCTTGAGTTACTGATTCGTGCTGAGAATGCAGACGCCACTGAGGATAGTGTCTCCCAAACCACCAAAACCTAGAGACTTGAAGAAATACCCAAAGACGTTTGCTCCACCGCCTTCCAAACCCCAACTTCTTTTTCCGAACCACCTGGTCGAGTGTTGTGATTCAGCCAGAGAACACCTACACTCGACCAACACACTCGACCACACCAAGGTCGAGTGTCCGTCTTCGGTATATCAAGACGATTGGTCGAGCTCAAATCACCAAAAGTGGATCTTAAACCACTACCCTCGGGGCTCAGGTACGCATTTCTTGGAACCAACTCAACTTATCCTGTGATTTTGAATGATGCATTGACTGAGGATGAGTTAGAAATGTTGTTTGTTGAATTGAAATGGTTTAGGAAGGCTCTAGGATACTCATTGTCTGATATTAGAGGAATTTCTCCTGACTTGTGCACACATACCTTGAAAATGAATCTTACTCTAGCAGGGAACCTCAAAGGAGATTAAATCTAAATCTGAAAGAGGTTGTTAAAAAGGAAATTTTGAAATTGCTAGATGCTGACATTATTTACCCAATTTCGGATAGCAAATGGGTATCTCTTGTGCATTGTGTGCCCAAGAAGGGGGAATAACTGTTATTAGGAATGAGAATGATGATTTGATTCCTACTAGGACTGTTATAGGACATAGGATGTGCATCGAGTTTAGGAAATTGAACTCTGCATATAGGAAAGATCATTACTCCTTACCCTTCATTGATCAAATGTTAGAGAGGTTCGCTAATCATTCATATTATTGTTTCCTTGATGGATATAGCGGATTCTTCCAGATCCCTATACATCCAAATGATGAGGAAAAGACAACTTTTACCTGCCCTTATAGCACATTTGCATATAGAAGAGTGACATTTGGTCTCTGTAATGCACCTGCTACTTTTCAACGTTGCATGACTTTGATATTTTTATATCTGACTGAGGAGATGGTTGAGGTGTTTATGGACGATTTCTCTGTCTATGGCTCTTCTTTCTCCTCTTATTTGTCGAATTTGTGCAGGGTTCTATCTAGGTGCGTTGAAACAGACCTTGTGCTCAATTGGGAAAAGTGTCACTTCATGGTGAGAGAAGGCATTGTTCTGGGTCATAAGATATCAAAAAAGGGTATTGAGGTTGACAAAGCCAAGATAGAAGTGATGGTTCAGTTGCAGCCTCCCAAAACAGTGAAGGACATTAGGAGCTTCTTGGGTCACGCAGAGTTTTATAGGTGTTTCATTAAGGATTTCTCTAAGACAGCTAGATCTCTGACTCGTCTCCTCTGTAAGGAAATCGAGTTCGTCTTTGATGAGGAGCGTCTCAAGGCTTTTCTGGAACTCAAAGAGGCCTTAGTGACAGCATCTATTGTTCAGACACCAGATTGGACTCTTCCTTTTGAGATAATGTGTGATGCTAGTGAATATGCTGTGGGAGCAGTTTTAGGATATAAGAAAGATAAGAAGCTCAATGTGATCCACTATGCTAGTAGAAAACTGGATGAGGCTCAGGTGAAGTACGCCACGACGGAGAAGGAATTGCTTGCAGTGGTGTTTGCATTTGAGAAATTCAGGTCCTATTTGGTAGGATCGAAGGTTGTTGTACACACAGATCATGCAGCTCTGAGGTACTTGATGAAAAAGAAGGATGCTAAGCCTAGACTACTTAAGTGGATTTTGCTGCTACAGGAGTTTGATATGGAGATACTGGACAAGCCCGGGATAGAAAACGGTGTCGCATATCACCTCTCTAGGATGCAGGTGAAAGGATCCCTTCCGATGAACGATGGTATGCCAGAAGAGCATCTTTTGAGCTTTTCAATAAGACACTCGACCATGACACTCGAGCACACCAAGGTCAAGTGTCTGTCTTCTGGTCTGGAAAGGTGCTTAGGGTTCGGAAAGCAATTTGCCGGGACTAGACTGCCGTGGTATGCCGATCTGGTGAACTTTTTGGTGGGAGGAGAACTACCTAGGACTCTGTATTCTCATCAAAGGAAGAAATTTTTCACAGATGTGAAGCGATACTTCTGGGATGAGCCGTATCTCTACAAGAAAGGATCTGATGGGCTGTTCAGAAGGTGTGTGTCAGAGGAAGAAGTTAATTGAATAATGGAGCACTACCATGGATCTGCATATGGTGGACACTTTGCAGCATTCAAGACTGCACAAAAGATTCTTCAAGCTGGGCTATGGTGGTCGTCCATCTTCAGGGACTGTCAGGAGTTTATATCCAGATGCGACTGTTGTCAGAGAATGGGCAGTATAAGTAAGAGGAACGAGATGCCTCAGAATCCCATCTTGGAAATATAGGTGTTTGACTGTTGGGGAATTGATTTCATGGGATCTTTTAACCCACCATATTTGGGAAATAGCTACATTGTGGTTGCGGTGGATTATGTTTCCAAATGGGTGGAAGCCATTGCATCTCCCACAAACGATGCAAAGGTAGTACTGAAGCTGTTCAAACACATCATCTTTCCTAGGCTTGGAGTGCCAAGAGTAGTGATCAGTGATGGAGGATCTCACTTCATCAATAGAGTCTTTGAAAGCTTGCTCAAGAAGCATGGGGTTAAACACAATGTGGCGACTCCTTATCATCCCCAAACCAGTGGGCAAGTTGAGGTATCAAATAGGCAGATCAAGTCTATTCTGATGAAAGTAGTTGGGCTATCAAAACGGGATTGGGCCGCCAGATTGGATGATACTCTTTGGGCCTATTGGACTGCTTTTAAGACACCGATCGGGAGAACACCTTTTCAGCTACTCTATGGGAAGTCCTGCCATTTGCCAGTATAACTCGAATACAAGTCAATTTGGGCAACTAAGCTTCTGAATTTCGATTTTAAGACTGCCCAAGAGAAAAGACAGATGGAAATGCATTAACTTGAGGAGATCAGACTTGAGGCATATGACAGCTCTAAGGCATACAAGGATCGCACCAAAGCAGCTCATGACAAGAAAATTCAGTCTAAAATGATCACAGCTGGTGATCAAGTGCTTCTCTTTAATTCTAGGCTGAAGTTGTTTTCGGGTAAACTCCGATCCAAGTGGTCTGGTCCGTTCAAGGTGGTGCAAGTGCAACCATATGGAGCAGTTACCTTGACCAACAACAAAGGAGAAGAATTCATAGTGAATGGTCACAGAGTTAAGCCGTACTTGGCTAACTGCACGATTCCCGAGGGAACTTCGGTTCTCCTCGATTAGCCACCTCATCTCCAATGAATATGAGGGAGTCAAGCTCGAGACTATAAACGAGCGCAGTTGGGAGGCAGTCCCAAAAGTTTCCTCTGTATATACATTCCATTTTGCATCCACATTTAGCATGTTTCGTTTCTTTCGATATTCTTATAGTTTTTGCCTTTAATTACATTTATTTCATCTTACATGCACTTGGAAGGTTTTTTGTACGTTTTGCAGGGAATTGGAGCCCAAAATAGGACAGGTGGGGCTGGAACCGACATGATGGGACAACACTCGACCACGCCAGGTCGAGTGTCCCACTCGAGTGTCAGCTGCCATGTGACAGACTGACACTCGACCAAGCATGCGCGAGTGTCAAGCTCGAGTGTCCCACCATCTTACTTATTCTGAGGCATGCGCACCTATAACTGCCAAAAGCTGAAAAATGGGAGAAATTTACTACGAAAAACGGGTCAAATCTATCTTTAATGCCTTATCTTTTTTATTTAATTCAAAAGATTTGATTTGATCCACATTCAAATTTGAAATTTGAAAAAGATTCCCCATTATCTCTCCTCCTCTATATAAGGAGGAGGACCCTCTCCCTTCTCATTCACACAAAAACTCATTCTCTCACTAAGAACTCTCTCTAGATTTTCTCTCTTTTGTAGAAGCTTTCTTGAAGAATCAAGTGTATGAGGTCTCAAGAGTTTAGTTCGATCAACCACTGCTCATTCTTCTGACTATTCGTGACACTCGACCTCTACTGCTCGAGTGTCAAGCTCGAGTGTCTCTCTTCCTTCATTTTTTCCGGCAAATCAATACCATGTCTGAACGAAAAACCAACCATGCTAGTCTTCTCCGACTCAGGGCCAAGAACAACGCTCGTTCCAGAAAACAACCTCAGCAAGGAGAATCTTCTAGGAGCAAACCTGACGAAAAGGAGCGAAGAAGGTTAGTAATCCAGTCAGAAAGTGAGTCGAGGGAAGAAAGGGAATACATGGATGAAGATGATCCAGAGCTGGGACGTGAGGAAGATGCAGAAGAAGATATGGAGGCTGATCGCATGGATGAAACACTCCAAGAAGCAGGGTATGGAGATCAAGAAGCTAAAGAAACAAGACAGATCATCCTGCCTAGAATGAGGGAGAAAGAGATGAGGAAGAAGCATAACGCAGAAAGAGCCCTCAATGACCTGCAAAGAATGGATTTCGTAGGTACCCCTACCCATGCAAGGAAGCATTGACTGCGATGGGATTGACTAGGGATGTGGACCTGATGCTCCAGATGTGTGGACTGTCCACGTTTGTGTCTCATCCTGAACGTGCATACATGGAAGAAACCATGTAGTTCCTAGACACTGTCCAAATTGTTCTTTATGATGCAGACAATGTGCGTCTTCAGGAGAGACAAGGTGGCAGGTACCTCATCTTCACAATTAGGGGCCGGGACTACCGTTTTACTTTCAGAGCACTCCGAGAGTTGTTCCATTTTCCAAGGGTCGAGTCTGAGAATTACGGGCCAGATTTTGACAGAACCGAACTGGATGATCTATGGCGCTCTATATCCTCAACAAGGAGCAGATTTTCGTCAGCTTGATCAAAGGCATCACTGATTCGGAATCCTGCTTTGAGGTACTTTTGCATGATCCTTGCAAACACTTTCTTCTCACGCTTTACTACAGGTACTATCAATCTTGGGGAGATGGAAATGCTGGTGACTGCACTCAAAGACATTGTTGGAACAAGGAGTGATGGTTCCCGATAATTGGAGATAGAAACGAAGCAGGTCTGACGATCCAGTTTGCTAACCAGCTTGTCACATACCGCGATTGGGCGAGAGATAACAGAACTGGTGGACGTGATGGCAAAATCACCATTGGACGACTCGTTACTTGCATTCTGGAAAGGTGTGGAGTGCCCATCAATGAAGTAGAATGGGTGGATCCTCGGTTCATGAACATCGACCATCTGCGGAGATGTCAGTTCCTATCCACGGCTGAGGCACAAGGTAAGCACGCCTACTCTTTTCATCACTTGCTTAGACCAATCGCTTTTCTGCTGTTGCCAAACAGGAAACACACATCGATAAGGATGGAAGGAACACTAACTTTAACCCACCGCTGGAAGCCTTATACGACCCCAACGGTCCTCTACCACCTTCATCCCCTACTGACAGTGACGAGGTGGACCCTGAAGCCTACTATTTCGAAAAATTTACCATGCCACCACGTCAGGGAGTCCCGATCAAAGAAGCACACAAGCATATCAGCTTGCTTCAGAAGATGAACAAATGGCTAATGAAAAGAGTCAAGAAGCTGACTTTCAGTGATGAGACTAGACGACGGCTAGGCACTACGTCGCAAACACCGCAGTATTCTTGTATAGGCGGCCACTTGACCCAGGAGCACCAAGCTCGAGCTGGACACTCGAGCAACACCAGGTCGAGCATCAACCGGGACACTCGACCATGGTGAGCTCGAGCGTCGCCAGAACGACGACGGATACATGGCTGCAATGCGGGACAAGGTTGCCAACTACTGGAACCTCTGAGAGGTACAAATTCCTTCCTTCATTGTATATACCATTGCATATTTTCTCTTGACTTGCTGGTCTAGGATCCTCTTTCGGGAATTTATACATACAAGAGACTGTGTGATTTAAGTTTGGAGGAGGGTTCTAGAGGACATTTAACTTTGTTTTCTGTGATTCTTAGTTTCGATTTTTCGCATTTCATCATCTGTATTTCATTTAAGGCATAGAAAAACCAAAAAAAAAAAAAAATTTAGTTCGCATATTTGTTCATGTGCATTACATTCAAGGCATAGAAAACCCATAAAAATTTGAAAAAAACATGAAAAAGCATCAGTCAAAAACAAAGTATTCATGTACCTGCATTGCATTCATATAGGATCGAGTCTAGAGTTTTGGGAATCATCTTGCTAATGATAGACAGACTGCTAGGTTGATTGGCTAGTAACCATAGTGAACTCTTAGACTTCCATTCTTCCCTCTTGAACACTGATTGGTAGATCGTTGACCTTATAAACTGGTGCTTATGTTGTGTCTCAAAAAGGACCAGATTTGTTACCTCATAATCGAATTCCATTTTTGCCAAATTAGGGGCTTGAGATACATTGCATAAGATCCTTCCTTAGGTTCAGTTAGCTAAGTGGAAAGAAAAGCATAAGATAAATATAGAATCATCCTTCTTACAACTCAGCTCAAATAATATGGTCTAAGATGAACGACGCCTGTACGTAAACCCGTACTTTTTCGTGTCTCATTGATAAAGCTAATACATTGATGCCTAAGGTGAACCGGGACTGTGCGTAAACCCGTACTTTTTCGTGTATCATTGATAAAGCTGGAGCAAATAAGTACGAGTTTGAGAAAATGTAGGAGTTGAAAATAAGAAGTGATCTAAATGTTGAATTAATGATGTCTTGCTGAATTTGAGGAAGTTGAATCCCAAGGTCTTTGATCGATAGCCCCTCTTGTGGTCTGCACTTATAGAAATAGGTTTCAAATCTGAGTTTCTTAGAGTCCGGCTAAGTATTAGGAAGTACTCGGTTATTATGCTAAGCCTTGATGTAAGTAGATTGTGGTTTTTACAATAGAATGAGGGTTCACTTGTGGATTATGATTTTCAGCTTGATGAGTTGTTTGTTTGACGTAGGATGTTCCCATTGTCAGCAACCTCTCTCTCTTCTTAGCTCTATGCATTTTCTTGAGGGCAAGCAAAGACTAAGTTTGGGGGAGTTGATGTGTCTGCATTTTAGCATGTTTTAGGGGCATTATTTAGCATGTTTTGCATTCATACTTAGAGTATTATCATTGTTTTAGGTCCTTTTAGGCTTTATTTGCATATTTAGTATTGGGCATTGCATACATTGCATAAAAGGGGGATTTCAGGTACTTTTGGAGCATATTATGACGTATTTTGGACTACAAGAAGATCTATGAGAGAATCGATTGGCCTAAAGTTGAAGTTCAGGATGTGATCTAGAAGATTTGGCATGTCCCCATGACACTCGAGCATCACTAGTCGAGTGGAATTTCGGACCTGAGCGTTGACTTTTTGGTCAAAGTTTACTTTTTTAGTTTTTTGGAAACAAAGGCCTATAAATACCCCCCTTTTGTAATCAAGCAAACCCTAGAACGTTTTACCCTCTTTTCTTTAAGCAAAAAAGACTTTTCTCCTTTTTCCTTTGTAATTTCCTTTTCTTTGAATTTCAGATCCTTGTTGATCTTTTGAGAATTCGATTTTCTGCTTTTAATCATTGTTGTTCATCTCTGTTTGATCTTTCTGATTATGTTAACGGTTTACCTGGGTTTATGTTTTTCATCATGAATATTGAGTAGATAAATTAGGGTTCTTGAGGATATGGTGAGATTAGGGTAGATTTAGGGAATTCCAGACTTGTTTAGGGTTGAATAGGCTTAGATCTCTTCAGTCTAAGTGTCCTTAATGCTTATTTCTTTCTGATCAATTGAAATCTGATGGTTTGGTGTTTCCCACCCAAAAGATGTTTGTGATAATGCTTGAATGAACTTAGGTTGAGATAACTTCTCCTAGCTCAAGAGATTGACTGTCTAGGGTGTTATTAGGCTCTGTTAGGTCTGTATTTAACACCTCTTGAGCCCTCTAATCGTTGGTGAGAATCAAGTCTGGTTGGGGTTTGAGAGAGGTCCCATTGCATGAGAATGAATGTGATTGTTGTGATTCATTGCCTAGAGGTCATCTAAATAGGTTGATAAACAAGTCTGGAACCCCTAGGAATGCCTTGATCGTTGATCCTTAACCTCAAGAACCCCTTTTCCTTGATTGAATTTCGTCTCTTCTATTGCTCTGTTTTTCACCATTAATTATGTTTTGTCATTGCTCTGTTTTTTGTCATTGCTCTGTTTTTAGTTGCTCTGTTTTTCATACTCTGTTTTCGTTCTGTTTTTGCGTTCTGTTTTTACTCTGTTTTTGCATTCTGTTTTTATTTAGTTTGATTCGCATAATAACATTCACCATAATTATTCTGGCTTGGATTAGGTTGAGTAGATTGCATCCAAATTGAATAGTTGCTAGCCTAGTTGGATTGACACCTTATTGTACTGCAATTGATTACATAACAGTAGATAACCGTAAAAAGCATGTTATCAATAGATAACGCAACACTCTTTTAACAGCAGACCAATGCTCGGTAGTCGGGAAATGCATAAACTAAGCCAGCTTGTTCACCGAGAAGGAGAGGTTTGGGCGTGTAAGCGAGAGATACTGGAGACTTCCAACGATCGCACGGTATTGTGTGGTATCATCAAGTGGACTTCAATCAAGTATAGTAAGCATGGTGTTGGTATCAATCGGCATGGAGATTGGCTTGGCATCACTCATATTTGCTTTATGTAATAAATCTGCAATGTAACGAGATTGTGTTAATAAAAGGCCTTGTATGGTGTGTGTAGCCTTAACCCCCATAAAATAGGATAGAGCACCCAAGTCTTTTAATGAAAATCGTTTAGAAAGAGAATATATAAAGTAAAAGATAGAAGTGGAATTTTTTCCCGTGATGACTATGTCATCGACATAGACAAGCATGTAAAAAAAACACCATCATGGTTGTAAATGAATAAAGAACTATCAGCCACCAATTTTGTGAATCCAGATTGGAGAAAAAGTCGTAGAGCTTGTTGTACCAAGTTCTAGGAGCTTTTTTGAGACCATAAATGGCCTTGAGTAAATGATAAAGAGCATTAGAGATGTTTTTTGTCGATGAAACCGGGCGTTTGTGTCATGATGACGTCTTCTTTGAGATGTCCTTGGAAGAAGGCATTATTGACGTCAAGTTGATGTATAGGCCACGAATGAGTGACAGTGGTGCTGAGAACGATGCGTATAGTTGCTGATTTCACCACCGACTAAATGTATCTTCATAATCTATCTCGGGACATTGATTGTATCCTTTAGAAATGAGGTGAGCGTTATAGCGTTCAGTGATGCCATCAGGCTTGCATTTGATTATGAAAACCCATCTTTAACCAACAACATTTGAGACATTAGTACGACATTAAAAATCCCAAGATGGCTACGAATCTGAGAATTGATTTCGTCAAGCATGGCCTGACACCAATGAGCAATCTTGAGTGTTTCAGCTGCGGTTAGCATTTGAATCAAAAGACGTTGTATGTAGATTCAACTTCTGGACAGGTTTCTTTATCTGTTTGTTGCGATGCGGAGGAGTAACCAGTGTTGTTGAAGGTGTGTCAGTGATAGCTTGATCAAGTGGAGGAGATGATGAAGCTATCGGGTGTAGCGCTACAGAGGCTGAATCTGGTGGAGTGGGAACCACACTAGGAGTCGAATCATGAGACGTGTGTGAAGGTGCATAGCTAACAGGAGGACGCTAAACGTGATGTGTACTATACAAGGTTGTTGATCCGACGGGCATTGGTGAAACCAACAAAAGCGATGAAGGAGTGATAAGCGTGACAAACAGAAAGAATGAGGGCGGTACATTTAGTTCTCCAACAATTGATGTGGTTTAATGGAGAATGGAAAATAGATTCATGAAAGGTGACATGTTGAGATGTGTAGATTTGTGAGGTGACCCTATTAAGATAAAATAAGCTCTTTGTGTAATAGAATACCCGAGAAACACACAAGGTGTTGATCGAGCTTCTAGTTTGTTAGAGGTGTAAGGTTTGAGCCAAGGAAAACACAAGCAACCAAATATTCTCAGCTTTTGATAGTTAGGTGGAACACCAAATAAAAGTTGGAATTATGAAAATCAAAATTAGTCATAGGCATACGATTAATGAGATACACAGTAGTACTAAATGCATACGTCCAATATGACTTAGAATCAAGGCATGAGACATAAATGCTAGACCTGTCACAACAATATGTTGATGACGTCTCTCAGTTATACCGTTATATTTTGGTGTGTGCAGAGGACTACTCATTTGAGCAATACCATGAAAAACAAGAAATGTTTGAAGACCAATGTATTCACCTTCATTGTCACTATAGAGAATATGAAGCTTGCAATGAAATTTGTTTTCAACTAAATTCTTGAACTTAACAAATGTATTAAATATATGAAATTTTTGTTTCAACGGGTAAAGCCAAGTATACATAGTCAAATGATCTACAAAGATAACATAATATTTTAAGCCATCAATAAAAATCAACGGTAGTCCAAACATCAGAGAACACAATATCAAGAGGTTGGGATGAAGTTAATGTAGAAGAAGCAAATGGTAACTTATGCATTTTGTTAATAGGGCAAGCATTGCAAGGATGAGCTAATAAAGCATTTGAAGAATCTGGTAAATCAAATTTAGAAACTACTTTTTGAAGAATTGCTAAAGTCGGATGTCTTAAATGAGAATGCCAATTAGTTAAACTAGCTTTAACAATATAATCAAAAGCTAATGAAGGAAGTTTAGAGGACGATGAAGGCCACACATAAGTGTCATCTTTAGGTTTGCCTTCCAGACGAAAAGCTCATGTTTGTAAATCCCAGACCTGGAAATACATCGAAGTAAATATGATAGCAACACCATTAGTTGTACATAACTAAAAAACAGATATGAGATTTTTATCAAGAGACGGAACACATAACACATTGTTTAGAAAGAAAATACGGGTATAAGAGGGAAAATAGAGGGAACCAGAATATGTTATTGGTACAGCCGAGCCATCAGTTTACTTTGAATTAAAGATTCTATTCGAAGAAAACCTTTTCTAGCTGTTTGAAACCTTAATTAACCATTCGAATCATGAAATAAATAACTAAACTTTTTGTGTGAAAAAAGTCAAGTTGCTTTACCAGCAAGTTAGTTAAAAAAGGTGAAATAAACTGAAACTGTAATTGTTCTACTAAAAACCTACGACACTTTCAAAGTCAAAACGTCAGATGAACAAAGCTTAACCAATCATTACGACAAATCCCTACATAGATAATACAATTAATACATTCTTTGTCACGATCAAACGTGGTAAGCATTTCACAAATTATATATCATCAAAACATAATATTCTTCTATACTTGAACATGGTTTTCTCAAGAGATGATCCATAGTAACCAAAAAGAGATCTCTCTTCACATGATGAAGATTCCGACTTTCCCATGTCATCATGTTGTTTTCCTCTTGTTGCTTGTTCTACAAGTCACCGGCCAACAACAGACTGAAATCCCCGGTCAATATCTTGTCAATAAACCGGGCCAAGTAATAACGGTAATCTTTGGGATGCTTGTCTTTATGCTCTTTATCTCCTTAGTCGCTTGTGGCATTTGTTATAAATACAGAGGCACATCATCTGGAACAATCTCTGATACTGAAGATGGAGGAGTAATAACAAGGACGAGGAGGACAAGTCGTGGACATGACATAGATGTAATAAAATCATTTCCTTCTTTTCATTACTCACAAGTTAAAGGGTTTAAGATAGGTAAAGGTGGTGTTGAATGTGCAATTTGTTTAAACGAGTTTGAAGATGAAGAAAAGCTTCGTTTAATGCCTCCTTGTAGTCATGTATTTCATGTGGATTGTGTTGATGTTTGGCTCTCTTCTCGATCCACTTGTCCTGTTTATCGCGCTAGTCTTGCTCCTAAACCAGGCAGCGATCTAAGCTTTTTGTATCCCCCACATGATGATCTCGAAGCTAGAAACTTGAGAAGAAGTGTATTGGAATCTCCTGATATACGTTTGTTAGATGGATTAGAAAGGAGCAATAATAATGAAGCAAAGAGAACACCTCGATCAAGATCTACCGGATCATCAAACTGGAGAATAACTGAGCTTTTGTTCCCTAGATCTCATACAACTGGACATTCTCTAGTTCCTCGTGGAGAGAATCAAGACAGATTCACATTGCATTTACCAGAAGAAGTACGAAGACAATTGAGCCACATGACTACATTACCTCAAGCTAGAAGGAGCTCAAGGCAAGGCTATAGGAGCCATAGTGTTGGGAGCCAGAGAAGAGGAATTCGTTCTCTAGCTCCAAGGACCATTACTCTTTCGTTCTCTTTCTTTTTTCAAAACGCATATTCCAAGTCAACAAAGGGGAAGGAGGAAAAAGAGATTGGAGAAGGATCACTTGAACGACTTAGGCCAAAGATTGTCCAGATTCTACATTAATTTGTTGACTATATCCAGTTTTCTTCATTGACAAGATTAGATTATAGGTGTGATCATAACTATGGATATATAGAGGTTTGTATATTAGATGTGGAGAGAAGCTGGAGGTTCTCTCTTGTTCTTTTAATAGTATGATTGTGCAAATTTAGTTTTCTGAGAAAATGTTTTGGATTTTACTTATAACAGATTTTGATGTATATAATCTCAATTTTTCTTCTTTAACGAAATCTCTTGACTTGTTCTATCAGCCTAAGTAGCTTGTTCATGTTCATGTGATTCTAACATGTTAAAGCTCCATTCAGAAAAACATGTTAAAGCTTGATAACACACATGATAACAAAATTGTAAAGTGATATATACTTTCTACTACGTAAACTAGTCTTTGTTTCCAGCAACTCGATCCACAAGGACCATTAAATAGTAGAATCATCAAACTTTTAACAATGTCATAGAAATTAACAAAACAAAAAATTGTAAAACGAATTTTCAAGTAGATTCTCACATTGATATTTTTTTCGTTTGAGTAATATTAGTGAAAACTGCTGATCCAAAGGTATAAAGATGAAATACTAAAGCCAGCGGGAAACTGGAATATATTAGAAATCAAAAGAAGGAAGGTATTAGAAATCAAAAATCTTTTATAGTGATTTAGAACACCTCACAAAAAAAAACAAGATAATTGAACCGACAAGAATTAATTCTCACCATCTTCTAAAAATGGTGAAGTCGAAGAAACACGTTACTAGAAGACGAAGACCGGTAGACGCATTAACAGAATCCTTAGAAAGACTAGACCTCGGTCCAAACCGGATTTTAATAGTTTGAAGAACTACATGTAGACGCATTAACAGAATCCTTATAAAGACTAGACCTTGGTCCAACCCGGATTTTAACAGTTTGAAAAACGACCTGTAGACGCATTAACAGAATCCTTAGAAAGACTAGACCTCGGTCCAAACCGGATTTTAACAGTTTGAAGAACGACCTGTAGACGCATTAACAGAATCCTTAAAAAGACTAGACCTTTGTCCAATCCGGATTTTAACAGTTTGAAAAACGACCTGTAGACGCATTAACATAATCCTTAAAAAGACTAGACCCGGGTCTAACCCGGATTTCAACAATTTGAAATTAAGTTGTGTGCTACAGCGGATCTTATTGATTTTAACTAGCCTAGAATGTGATTTATTTGTTAAATGTGGCTCAATGGGCCTTCAAGATTTGTTAGCTAGGCCCAGTGACCTTAGAGTGATGTGACAGTAATCTGGTACGACTCCGGAAAAAGAGCATGACCAAGAAAACTAAACCGGTAATCTGGTTATAATTGGTAAGAATCCAATTACAATCAAACCGGTTATGGTATTAGTAGTAGGCCCCACCATCTATCTTCTTCTTCACCATGGTACTTGCGGCTGAGCTTGGCGGAGAAACCTGAATTCGAGTACGTGTTGCCGATGGCTTCTACTTTAATCTCCTCAAATCTATGTTCATCTTTCTTCCTTACTCAAAATCACGGCCCAATTCGAATTCCGGCGACTTCGATCTCTGGAGGTTTCAACGTTCGCGCACGTCGTTCGAAAATTGTGGCCAAATCACTTGATCTCCCACTTCTTCCCTTCAGCATGAGCGAAGTTAGAATCATAGAAACCTAATTCCTTCTGCAATTTTTGATTTTTTTTTAATTGTTTGATTTCATGCTTTATACAATTTACAGGTTCTTGTGCCAACGGAGAGTAAAACATTGCATTTGTATGAAGCAAGATACTTGTCTCTACTTGAAGAGGTATGAATATGTCTTTAATAGATGTTCTGTATATTGCTCTATTACATATAGAACTTGATTAGTATAATGTTGGTTTTGGTCTTTTGGTTTTGCTTCAGTCAATGAAAAGAAAGAAGAATATGTTTGTTCATTTCATTCTGGATCCTATTTCCATTAGTGAAACAGCAACTGAAGCTTCCTTTGCTGCTCGGTATGGCTGCTTGGTACTCATTGAAAATGTAAGCATTGTTTTTCTCAAGAAAGTTTTTGATGAGTCAAGGCATTGTTTTAGTTCTTAGATCTTACAAATTGCAGGTTGAGAGATTAGATGTTGGTGCACTTGTCTCCATAAGAGGCGCTGGCCGAGTGAAGATCTCGCGGTTTTTAGGGGTAAGAACTAAGAATGTACAGATATTAATTTAGCTTGATGACTAGAACTAGACTGCGAGCTACTCTGTGTCCTGTGATCTTTCCCGCTTTTTGTGTGTTGTGACATTGTTATAGACTCGTAGAGTATTGTCTAAACAGTATTGAGTTATTGTCTCAGGCAGATCCTTATTTGTCCGGAGAGGTCAGACCGATACAGGATCGTGTGAATCATGAGGGCAGCAATGAATTAACTTCAAAAGTCTCTCAGCTTAAGGAATCTATTAAGAATCTCAATAGCTTGGAAATCAAACTTAAGGTACAAACTACAAACTTACAAAGCAAAACAATTCAGATGTCTTCTTCCGCCCCCTTGGATTGTCCCTAGCGCATACTTAGCAATTAGGTTTGGAAAGTTGTAATCTAAGTTGTATGTTCCCAGAAGTTTTTAATTGTCAAATGATCTTCTTTTGCTA
>JAKUCM010004027.1:0-59541 GCA_023374145.1 Lepidium sativum
CTCTGAAATTGCGATTGTTTCCTTTCTCTCTTGGAGACAAAGCACATCTATGGGAAAAACACTTGCCACAAGGATCTATCACATCATGGGACGCCTGCAAAGAAGCATTTCTAGGCAAATTCTTTTCAAATTCCAGAACTGCGAAACTTCGCAATTCCATCTCTGGTTTTAAGCAAAACCATTCAGAAACATTCTCTTAGGCTTGGGAACGATTCAAGATGTACCAATCGCAATGTCCTCATCACGGTTTCACTACTGAGTCCCTTCTCAGTACTCTCTACAGAGGCGTTATCCCAAAGATACGCATGTTGCTAGATACAGCCAGCAATGGGAATTTTCTGAATAAAGATGTCGATGATGGATGGGAATTAGTGGAGAATTTAGCTCAAGCAGACGGCCAATACAGTGAAGACTATGATCGAACTCCTAGAGGCGTAACGGATTCAGATATGGTTAGTAGAAAGGAGCTCAAAGCCATACAAGACAAACTAGACAAGCTACTTTCAGCTCATCATAAGCAAGTACACCATGTCAGTGAAACAGAACGGGTTGAAGAAGAGGATGACGAGGTTGAAGAGGTCAATTTCGTACAGAACCAAAGCAACAATTTCAGACAATTCAACAGCTATAAACCTAACCCCAACCTATCCTACACAAACACAAATGTAGCAAATCCAAACGACCAGGTGTACCCACCAAAACCACATCCGCAACCACAATCAAAACCATTCATACCCAAACAACAGTACCAGCAAACACACCACCAACCACCTACTGGATACAACACCCAACCACCACCACAAACACCTGAAGTGATGGACATCTTGCAGCAGATACTAAAGGGACAGACAGCCAGCGCTTCCGAATTAACACGGAAATTTGCTGAAGTACATGCTAAGATCGATGCTTCACATAATGAACTCAACTGCAAATTTGAGACTCTCAATGCTCGTCTCAAATATGTAGAGAATCAACAAGGATCTTCATCAACCAACAAACAAACCGGACAACTACCTGGAAAAGCTGTTCAAAATCCTAAGGAGTATCACGCCAACGCCATTACACTCCGTAGTGGCCGTGAATTGCTAATTCGTGCTGAACCAACAGAGAACACTGAGGACAGTGTCCTTCCAGAAGGGGAGGATGATTTGGTCGAAGAACAGACAGAAATCAGCACGAAAAAGCCAAAATCCGTGACACTCGACCAACACACTCGAGCACCACCTGCTCGAGTGTCCGAAGATCAGTCTAGAAACACAACCGATATACAAAAAGACCCAAAGATGTTTGCTCCACCTCCTTTCAAACCACAGCTTCCTTTTCCGCAGAGATTCAAAAAGGATGTTGCAGACAAGTACAAAGCTCTCTTTGAAAAGCAGATGAGGGACGTTGAAGTGAAAATACCAATTCTAAACGCCTTTATGCTAATGCCCCCTTATCAAAAGTTTTTGAAAGACGCAGTCAAGGACAGAACACAAGAAGTTGAAGGGATGGTTGTATTAACTCACGAGGTCAGTGCTATTATACAAAGAAAGGTTGTGCCTAAGAAGCTCGATGATCCAGGAACATTCACAATTCCATGTTCGCTTGGACCTCTCACATTCAGGAGTTGCTTGTGTGATTTAGGGGCATCGATCAGCCTAATGCCTCTAACAGTCGCCAAACGATTAGGGTTCGATAGATACAAGTCTTGTAAGATATCTTTGGTACTAGCTGACAGATCGGTTAGGATTCCACATGGAATTCTAGAAGATTTACCAGTTCGGGTTGGAGGAGTAGAAATCCCCACGGATTTCGTTGTTCTAGATATGGGAGAAGAACCAAAGGACCCTTTGCTGTTTGGAAGGCCCTTCTTAGCCACTGCAGGAGCTGTGATCAATGTGCCAAAAGGAGAAATCGAACTCAACCTTGGGAAAGATTTCAAGATGACTTTCAGCATTAGTGACATAATGAAAAAACCGACCATTGAGGGTCAACTGTTCGTGGTACAAGAAATAGATGATCTTTCAAAGGACCTGTTTGGAGAATTGATGGAGAAAGACCACCTTGGTACTGCTTTGATAAAAGACGGTTGTGATGGATACATATACGAAGAAACTGAGGTCTACAAAAGCCTGTTGGACTCTTGCAAATCACTGAAAGGTGAAAAACAGTTCGAAACTTTACACTCGACCTCAACACTCGAGCACACCAAGCTCGAGCATTCCGATTTAGCCTCTGGAAATCAACACTCGACCATAACACTCGACCACACTAAGGTCGAGTGTCCGCTCGATGATGACTGGTCGGAGCTCAAATCGCCGAAAGTGGAACTCAAACCACTCCCCTCCGGGCTCAGGTACGCATTTCTTGGATCTAACTCTACTTATCCAGTAATAGTAAATAATGCATTGAGTGATGATGAGTTAAACATGTTGCTTTCTGAATTAAGACGGTTTAGAAAAGCCTTAGGATACTCACTCTCTAACATTAGAGGGATCTCTCCCGATTTATGCACACACAGAATTCACCTTGAAAATGAATCTTATTCTAGCAGGGAACCTCAAAGGAGATTGAATCCGAATTTAAAGGAGGTCGTTAAGAAAGAAATTTTAAAACTGTTAGATGCTGATATAATCTATCCTATTTCTGATAGTAAATGGGTGTCTCCTGTGCATTGTGTGCCTAAAAAGGGAGGGGTCACTGTCATTAGAAACGAAAATGATGACTTGATTTCAACTAGAACCATTACAGGACATAGAATGTGCATTGATTTTAGGAAATTGAATTCTGCATCTAGAAAAGATCATTATCCTTTGCCATTCATAGACCAAATGCTTGAAAGGTTGGCTAATCATTCATATTATTGTTTCCTTGATGGATATAGTGGATTTTTCCAAATCCTTATACATCCAAATGATCAGGAAAAAACAACCTTTACTTGCCCTTATGGTACATTTGCATATAGGAGAATGCCATTTGGTCTTTGTAATGCACCTGCTACTTTTCAACGTTGCATGACTTCTATATTTTCGGATCTGATTGAGGAGATGGTCGAAGTGTTCATGGACGATTTCTCTGTCTATGGTTCTTCCTTCTCCTCTTGTTTGTCAAACTTGTGCAGGGTTCTATCTAGGTGCGTTGAGACGGATTTAGTGCTTAATTGGGAGAAATGCCACTTTATGGTAAAAGAAGGGATCGTTTTAGGTCATAAGATTTCTGAAAGGGGCATTGAAGTCGACAAAGCCAAGATAGAGGCTATGGTTCAGTTACAACCACCGAAAAATGTCAAGGACATTAGGAGTTTCTTGGGACATGCAGGATTCTATAGGCGGTTGATGTGTCTACATTTTACCACATTTTAGGACCATTATTTAGCATGTTTTGCATTCATACTCGCATCATTATCATTGTTTTAGGTTCTTTTTAGCATAATTTGCATTATTAGTATCGGGCATTGCATACAATTGCATAAAAGGGACTTTTAGGTACTTTTTGGAGCTTATCACGAAGTATTTCGGAGTACAAGAAGACCAATGAGGAATCGACTGGTCTAAGGTTGAAGTTCAAGATGCAAACTAGAAGATTTGTCACTCGAGTCTCCGACACTCGAGCATGACACTCGACCATCACTTGGTCGAGTGCCTTTACGGACCAGAACTGAGACTTTAAACGAAGATTGAATCTTTGGGCTTCTCTGCGAAAAAGGCCCATCAAAAGCCCCTTTGTGCAAAGCCCAATTATCTTTTAGTTCTTTTCTATTTTTCTTTCTTAGGGAAATTTCCTTTTAACTTTTAAAAGGAAATTCCCATTTTCTTTCAAGGGAATTTTTCCCTTTTTCTCTTTAAAGTATTTTTCCTTTTTCTTTAAGATCTTTTGATCTATAAATTGTACTAGAATTTCTACTTTCAATATATAATCTTTTCCAGCAAAATTTCGAGTTCTTTCTTTTAGCTATTTACGATTTTAAGTCTTAAGTTTTATGCAATTAGATTTCGATTTTAAGTCTATGTTTTATTTCATGAATTCTGAGTAAGTTAGTCTAGGGTTCTTGAGGAAAGGGTGAGATTAGGGGAAAACTTAGGGATTTCTAGATTTGTTTATGTTTAATTAAGATCTTAGATCTCTTTAGTTTAAGTGTTCTTAATGCTTGTTTCTTTCTGATCAATTGAAATTCGATCTCTTGGTGAATCCCCCCGAGAGGCGTTTGGGGAATCACTTGAACATGCTTAAATTAAGATAGCATCTTCCTAGCTCAAGAGATTGATTGTCTAGGGTGTTATTAGGCTTTGTAAGGTCCATACATAAGGCCTCTTGAATTTCCAATCGTTGGGCGAGAGTCAAACCTTTGCTGTAGAACCCTGCGGATGTGCTCTAAATGCTCTCCCAAACCTTTGTTGTAGATGAGTATATCATCGAAGTAGACTACTACAAACAGCCCAATGAACGGTCTGAGAGTGTGATTCATGAGACGCATGAACGTGCTGGGAGCATTGGTGAGACCAAACGGCATAACCAGCCACTCATATAACCCTTGCTTGGTCTTGAATGCAGTCTTCCACTCATCCCCTTCTCTCATTCTGATCTGATGATAACCACTCTTCAAATCAATTTTGGAGAAGATGGTGGATCCACATAACTCATCTAGCATGTCATCAAGTCTTGGAATCGGATGCCTGTACTTCACTGTGATGTTGTTGATAGCCCTGCAGTCTACACACATCCTCCATGTCCCATCTTTCTTAGGCACTAACAAGACTAGTACATCACATGGGCTTAGACTCTTTTGTCTCAACGGGGTTGGTTCTGTAGGCGGGTTTGTTTGGCAAAACTGAACCCGGAACTATGTCAATCTGATGCTCATTCCCACGAATTGGAGCCAAACCTGATGGTATCTCCTCTGGAAAAACGTCCTTATACACCTCAATAATTTGGATCACATCATGAGGAAGTTCTGCTGCTGGTTTTATACTCGTCAATGACTCCTTATAAACGAACATAAAGGTAGTCATCTCTGGATCAAAAAGCTTGTTGAACTCGTTGTGACTGATGTACAAGCTGTTAGACACTTTCTCCTTATCCTTGCGATTCATATGCAGCTGATCCTTGTAAATTTCAGCTGGTGTGAGTGGAAGAAGACTGATTTTTCGTCCCTTGTACTCAAACACCTGCTTGTTTGTGTACCCATCATGCATCACACGCCTATCATACTGCCATGGTCTGCCTAACAGAACATGACTAGACCTCATTGGCACAACATCACACAGCAACTTATCTTCATACTTCCCAATCGCCAACTTGATGAGTACTTGCTGAGAAACAGTTATAGCTCCCTTGTTGTCTAACCACTGCAGCTGATACGGTCTTGGATGTGAAGTACTCTTAAGATTAAGCTTCTTCACCATCTCATCACTGGCGGCATTTGTGCAGCTGCCTCCATCAACAATCAAAACAACATGTAGTTCCAAACAAAAACAACATGTAGTTTGAAACTTATAAAAAACAGCAAGGCGTTTAAATAAAAACAACGAAGCGTCCCACTAATTGGTGCACCTCAAAATCTACTAAGTACAAAACCAGATTGGTTTGTACATTATTCTCCTAATAGTAAGACTCCTAAGTAACTCGCCGTAGTGATTCCATCTGCCTCATTAAAAACCATGAGAGAAAACCCAATTGGGACAAAACTCTCTATGGGAAAAAGAGTACAAACTTCCTCACCTAAGTTACCTAGTTATCATTACCAGGAGAAGTCTTCAAGATGGAGATGTTGAAGACTTGTGCAGCTGCTAGCTTGTCAACTCCTTCGGCAATGAGGGAATGAGCTTCCTTGGCCATCTCCTTAGCTCTGGAACGTGTAATCCGACCCTCTACTTCAGGTGCTGCAGCTGTTGTGTCATCCACGATCATATCATCCTCTCCCTCTTGAAAAGGATTTGTCCTCAAATCTGTATCTGCAACATAAGGAAGCAAATCAGAAACATTGAACAAATTTGATATGTTATACTTACCTCGGAGATCGATCTTGTAAGCATTGTTGTTGATCCTCTGGATGACTTCAAATGGACCATCAACTCGTGGCAGTAGCTTGCTCTTCCTCTCTTCTGGAAATTGGTCTTTCCTGAGATGAATCCAGACCAAATCTCCTTCTTCAAATATCAGCTCCTTTTTTCCTTTGTTGGCGTGCTTCTTGTACTGCTCTGTCTTCTTCTCTATGTTCTCCTTGGCTTTGGCATGAATTCTCCTAACTTTTTCAGCCTTTGCTTTTCCATCTGCACTATATTTCACACTCAAAGGCAAAGAAATCAAGTCTAGAGGGGATTGTGGGTTAAAACCGTAAACAATCTCAAAGGGAGAAAAAAGAGTGGCAGAATGCTTAGCATGATTGTAAGCAAACTCTACATGTGGTAGACACTCTTCCCATGACTTGATGTTGCTCTTTACCAACGTCCTTAGAAGTGTTGATTCCCGAAACTCTAGACTCAATCCTATATGAATGCAATGCAGCTACATGAACACTCTGTTTTTTACTTATGCATTTTCGATTTTTTGGTTTTTCTATGCCTTAGATGTGATGCAAATGATTAAATGCAAGAATAAAAACTAAGAACCACAGAAAACAAAGTCAAATATCCTCTAGAACCCTCCCCCAAACTTAAATCACACAGTCCCTTGTGTGTATAAAAGTCTGAAAGAGGATCCTAGACCAGCAAGTCAAGTGAAAAATATGCAAAAGCAAGCTAAGTAAAAGAAATGTAAAAGCAAGTCAATTGAAAAATATGCAATGGTATTTATAATGAAAGGATGGGGTTTTTGTACCTCTTAATGATTCCAGTAATCGGCTGCCACATTTCGCATGAGCTCCATGTAGTGGTCATTATGCCTTTGACGCTCGAGCTCAGCTTGCTTGAGCGTGTCCGTCGAGTGTTCGGAATGCTCAACTGATTGGTGCTCGAGCGGTTGGCTCGAGCTTGCTCCTGCTGCATCGAATGGTCTTCTGTATGAGAAGGCTGCGGGGTTTGCTGAGGAACGTCTAGCTGGTGCGGGTTGGTGTTGCCTGTGTTGCCTCTCACGATCTGTGGATATGGAGGCTCTTCTTGGGCGAATAGTTGGTGGTGGTGGTGGTCCGCTGTTCCTTTCTAGAGCTGCTACTCTCCTACTTAGATCATTGTTTTCTTGCCTTCTAGCTTCGTCACTAGCAGTCAGCTTCTTCACCTTCTTCTTCAACCATTTGTTCATTTTCTGCAACAAGCCTATGTGCTTGTGTGCTTCTCGGATTGGTTCTCCTTGACGAGGTGGCATCGTGTATTCTTCAAAACAATATGCCTCGGGATCCACCTCATCGCTGTTTGTTGGAGATGAACTCTGCTGAGGGCCATTGGGATCGTACAAGGCTTCTAGAGGCGGATTGAAATCCGTGTTATGCCCCATTCTTATTGTCGTGTACTCCCTGTTTGGCAAGACTAGAAAAGCGTTTGGTCTAAGTAAATGATTGAAAGAGTAAAGGAGCTTACCTCGAACTTCCAAAAATTGACTCCTCCTTAAGTGATCGATGTTCATGAACCGAGGGTCAGCCCATTGTGTCTCATCGATTGGCACATTACATCTTTCCAGAATGCATGTGACAAGTCCGCCAATGGTGATCTTTCCATCACGACCTCCAGTTTTGTTATCCCTTGCCCAATCTCGGTATGTGACCAATTGGTTAGCAAATTGGATGGTTAATCCAGCATTGTTCCGATCTCCAATAATCGGGGATCCGTCGCTCTTTGTACCAACAATGTCTTTAAGAGCAGTCACCAACATCTCCATTTCTCCTAGATTAATTGTTCCAGTAGTAAAACGTGAGAAAAATGTATTTGCTAGGATTATTCGAAAAAACCTCAAAGCCGGGTTTCGGATCAGCGATGCCTTAGATCGGGAGGATGAGAATCTGCTCCTTGTTGATGCAATCGACCTCCACACATCATCCAACTCAGCTCTATCAAAATCTGGTCCATAATTTTCGGACTCGGCCTTTGGAAACTCGAAGAGGTCCCTAAGTGCTTTGAATGTCATTCGATAGTCCCTTCCTCTTATTGCAAAGAAGATATAACCGCCACCTTGTTTTTCTTGGAGACTCTCGTTTTCAGCATCGTATAAAACGATCTGAACCGTCGCCAAAAACTGAAGAGTCTCTTCCTTGTATGCTCTTTGCGGATACTGCACAAATGTGGACAGCCCACAATTTTGCAACATGAGGTCTACATCTCTTGTTATCCCCATTGCGGTCAGCGCTTCCTTGCATGGATAGCGGGTGCCTAGAAAATCCATCCTCCGCAGATCGCTTAGTGCCCTTGCCGAGTTATGTCTCTCCTTCATCTCCATCTCTCTTTTTCCGGCAAGGATTATCTCCCTTGCTTCCGCCGCCTCTCTTTCACCATATCCATCTTCACGGAGTGTTTCAGCAGCAAGGTCCGGGTCCAATTCGTCTTCATCCATGTATTCTCCTCTTTCTTCAGACTCATTCTCAGATTGTACTTCCATCCTCCTCTTCTCCTTTCTGCCGGGTTTGCTTGCGGCCATAGAAGACTCTCCTTGGGAAGGATTGCTTCTTGATCGAGCATTATTTTTGGCTCTAAGGCGGAGGAGGTTGGCTTTGTTGGATTTGCCGTCTGTCATGGTGAAAGTAGGCCAGAGGAAGAGCAAATTTTTGGACACTCGAACAAGACACTCGAGCAGAGGTGATCGAGTGTAGTAGATGAACAAAAAGAGAGACGATTTGCTTCTGTAAAAGAGAGAACAACTAGAGAGAAATGTTAGAGAGAGAATGTATTTCGTGTGAATGAAAGGAGAGAGGCTCCTCCTCATTTTATAGAGGAGAAAAACAAGGGGGAGCCTTTTCAAATTCAAAATTTGAACTTAGATTAAATCAAATCTTTTTGAATTAAATGGAAAAGATATTGTTTTAAAGAAATATTTAACCCATTTTCGGAGTAAATGTCTCCCCTTTCTCAGCTTTTGGCAGTTATAGGCTTTGGAGGCATGTGAATAGGCATGAAGGCGGGACGCTCGAGCCTGACACTCGAGCAGGTTTGGTCGAGTGTCAGTCTGCCAAAAGCTGGCTGATGCTCGAGTGGGACACTCGACCAGGCGTGGTCGAGTGTTGTCCCATCTTGTCGGTTTTGACCCCACTTGTCCCATGTGGGCCCCATTTTCCTGTAAAAGAGACCCAAAAAACCTTCCAAGTGCATGTAAGTCGAAATAGATGTAAGTAAAAATGAAAAATAGCAAATTTGTAAGGAAAATATGCGAAAAGGAAGAAATTGAATGTATATACAGAGGATACCTTTGGGATTGCCTCCCAACTGCGCTTGTTTATAGTCTCAAGCTCGACTTCCTCCTATTTATTGGAGAGGAGGTGGTTCATCGAGCAGAACCGAAGTTCCCTCGGGAATCGTGTTGTTGGCCAAGTAAGGCTTTACTCTATGACCGTTTACAGTGAATCCTTCTCCATTGGTATTGGCTAAAGTGACTGCTCCATAAGGTAAAACTTGCAGTACTTTGAACGGACCAGACCACTTTGATCGCAACTTTCCGGGAAATAGCTTGAGTCTTGAGTTAAAGAGAAGCACTTGATCACCAACTTTGATCGTTTTCCGCTGGATCCTTTTGTCGTGAGCTGCTTTTGTTCGATCCTTGTATGCTTTTGAGCTTTCATATGCTTCGAGTCTGATTTCTTCAAGCTCATGTAGGTCCATCTGCCTCTTTTCTTGCGCTGTCTTGATATCGAAGTTCAATAGTTTGGTTGCCCAAATTGACTTGTACTCTATCTCAACTGGTAGATGGCAGGATTTTCCATAGATCAATTGAAAAGGTGTGCGGCCAATAGGTGTTTTGAAAGCAGTCCTATAGGCCCAAAGAGTATCATCCAATTTGGCGGCCCAATCACGTTTTGACAGCCCAACTATCTTCATCAAAATCGATTTGATCTGTCTATTAGAGACTTCAACTTGTCCGCTGGTTTGAGGATGATAAGAAGTTGCCACTTTGTGTTTAACACCATGTTTCCTAAGCAAATTCTTGAAAACCTTGTTGACAAAATGGGATCCTCCATCGCTAATCACAACTCTTGGCACACCAAATCTGGGAAATATAATGTGTTTGAAGAGCTTAAGTTCCACCTTTGCATCGTTTGTAGGAGCTGCAATAGCTTTTATCCATTTAGAGACATAATCCACAACAACCAAAATGTAACTGTTTCCTAAAGAAGGAGGCTTAAATGGTCCCATGAAATCGATTCCCCAAAAGTCAAACACTTCTATCTCCAAGATCGGATTCTGCGGCATCTCATTCCTCTTGCTTATACTGCCCATTCTTTGGCAGCAATCACATCTGGATATGAACTCTTGGCAATCTTTAAAAATCGATGACCACCATAACCCGGATTGAAGGATTTTTTGTGCTGTTTTGAACGCAGCAAAGTGTCCTCCATAAGTAGATCCATGACTGTGTTCCAAAATTCCATTGACTTCCTCTTCTGATACACATCTTCTGAATAGTCCATCAGATCCTTGCTTGTAGAGATAAGACTCATCCCAAAAATACTGCCTTACATCCCTGAAGAATTTCTTCCTTTGATGATAATTCAAGGTTTTAGGCAGTTCTCCTCCGACCAAATAGTTTACCAAGTCGGCATACCATGGTAAGCATGTTCCCACAAACTTCGATCCAATCGAAAAACGTCTTATTTGTCTGTGGGTTCGACACTCGAGCAGGTGGTGCTCGAGTGTCATGGTCGAGTGTTCGGTGGAAAAATTCAACAGTTGCTCTTCAGGCATAGAATCATTCATTGGAAGGGTTTCTTCAACCTGTATCCTTGATAAGTGATCAGCAACACCATTTTCAACCCCTGGTTTATCGACTATCTCCATGTCGAATTCTTGCAGCAACAAAATCCATCTAAGCAGTCTAGGCTTAGCATCCTTCTTTTTCATCAAGTATCTTAGAGCTGCATGATCAGTATGCACAATAACTTTTGATCCAACCAGATAGGACCGGAATTTCTCAAAGGCGAACACGACTGCGAGCAATTCCTTCTCTGTGGTGGCGTATTTCACTTGGGCTTCGTGTAGTGTTCTACTAGCATAGTAGATTTCATTCAGTTTCCTATCTATCTTCTGTCCCAGAACTGCTCCAACAGCATAGTCACTAGCATCACACATTATCTCAAAAGGGAGATTCCAATCAGGTGCTTGGACTATTGGTGTTGTTATCAAGGCGTCTTTAAGTTCGAGAAAAGCCTTGAGGCATTCCTCGTTAAAGACGAAATCCGCCTCCTTGCAAAGGAGACAAGTCAAAGGTCTAGCAGTCTTCGAAAAGTCCTTGATGAATTGCCTATAGAATCCTGCATGTCCCAAGAAACTCTTAATGTCTTTGACAGTTTTCGGTGGCTGCAACTGAACCATAACTTCTATCTTAGCTTTGTCGACTTCAATGCCCCTTTCAGAAATCTTATGACCTAGAACGATAAAGTGGCATTTCTCCCCTTCAATGCCCCTTCTTTCACCATAAAGTGGCATTTCTCCCAATTAAGCACTAAATCCGTCTCAACGCACCTAGATAGAACCCTGCACAAGTTTGACAAACAAGAGGGGAGAAGGAAGAACCATAGACAGAGAAATCGTCAATGAACACTTCGACCATCTCCTCAATCAGATCCGAAAATATAGAAGTCATGCAACGTTGAAAAGTAGCAAATGCATTACAAAGACCAAATGGCATTCTCCTATATGCAAATGTACCATAAGGGCAAGTAAAGGTTGTTTTTTCCTGATCATTTGGATGTATAGGGATTTGGAAAAATCCACTATATCAATCAAGGAAACAATAATATGGATGATTAGCCAACCTTTCAAGCATTTGGTCGATGAATGGCAAAGGATAATGATCTTTTCTAGATGCAGAATTAAATTTTCTAAAATTAATGCACATTCTATGTCCTGTAATAGTTCTAGTTGGAATCAAATCATCATTTTCATTTCTAATGACAGTGACCCCTCCCTTTTTAGGCACACAATGCACAGGAGACACCCATTTACTATCAGAAATAGGATAAATTATATCAGCATCTAACAGTTTTAAAATTTCCTTTTTAACGACCTCCTTTAAATTCGGATTCAATCTCCTTTGAGGTTCCCTGCTAGAATAAGATTCATTTTCAAGGTGAATTCTATGTGTGCATAAATCGGGAGAGATCCCTCTAATGTCAGACAGTGAGTATCCTAAAGCTTTTCTAAATTGTCTTAATTCAGAAAGCAACATGTTTAACTCATTATCACTCAATGCATTATTTACTATTACTGGATAAGTAGAGTTAGATCCAAGAAATGCGTACCTGAGCCCGGAGGGGAGTGGTTTGAGTTCCACTTTCGGTGATTTGAGCTCCGACCAGTCATCATCGATCTGATACTCGACCTTAGTGTGGTCGAGTATTGAGGTCGAGTGTTGATTTCCAGGGGCTGAATCGGAATGCTCGAGCTATGTTTGCTCGAGTGTTGAGGTCGAGTGTAAGGTCTCGAACTGTTTTTCACTTTTCAGTGATTTGCAAGAGTCCAACAAGCCTTTGTAGACCTCAGTTTCTTCGTATATGTATCCATCACAACCGTCTTTTATCAAAGTAGTACCAAGGTGGTCTTTTTCAGTTAATTCTCCAAACAGGTCCTTTGAAAGATCATCTATTTCTTGTACCACGAACAGCTGACCCTCAATGGTTGGTTTTCTCATTATGTCACTGATGCTGAAAGTCATCTTGAAATCTTTTCCAAGGTTGAGTTCGATTTCTCCTTTTGGCACATTGATCACAGCTCCTGCAGTGGCTAAGAAGGGCCTTCCAAACAGCAAGGGGTCCTTTGGTTCTTCTCCCATATCTCGAACAACGAAATCCGTGGGGATTTCTACTCCTCCAACCCAAACTGGTAAGTCTTCTAGAATTCCATGTGGAATCCTAACCGATCTGTCAGCTAGTACCAAGGATATCTTACAAGACTTGTATTTATCGAACCCTAATCTTTTGGCGACTGTTAGAGGCATTAGGGTGATCGATGCCCCTAAATCACACAAGCAACTCCTGAATGTGAGAGGTCCAAGCGAACATGGAATCGTGAATGTTCCTGGATCATCAAGCTTCTTAGGCACAACTTTTCTTTGTATAATAGCGCTGACCTCATGAGTTAGCACAACCATCCCTTCGACTTCTTGTGTTCTGTCCTTTACTGCGTCTTTCAAAAACTTTTGATAAGGGGGCATTAGCATAAAGGCGTCCAGAATTGGTATTTTCACTTCAACATCCTTCATCTGCTTTTCAAACAGAGCCTTGTACTTGTCTGCAACGTCCTTTTTGAATCTCTGTGGAAAAGGAAGCTGCGGTTTGAAAGGAGGTGGAGCAAACGTCTTTGGGTCTTTTTGTACGTTAGTTGTGTTTTTGGTCTGATCTTCGGACACTCGAGCAGGTGGTGTTCGAGTGTGTTGATCGAGTGTCAAAGGTTTCGGCTTTTCCGTGCTGATTTATGTCTGTTCTTCGACCAAATCATCCTCCCCTTCTGGAAGGACACAGTCCTCAGTGTTCTCTGTTGGTTCAGCACGAATTAGCAATTCACGGCCACTACGGAGTGTAATGGCGTTGGCGTGATACTCCTTAGGGTTTTGAACAGCTTTTCCAGGTAGCTGTCCGGTTTGTTTGTTTGTTGATGAAGATCCTTGTGGCAAGTATTTTTCCCATAGATGTGCTTTGTCTCCAAGAGAGAAAGGAAACAATCGCAATTTCAGAGCATTCTCACTAACCCCATTTATTTTTGTCAGACTGGTTAGTCTTTCAAATTCATCAAGATGATCTAGTGGGTCCTCAGAAGGTAAACCATGAAATTTACTGTTCTGAACCATGGAAATCATTCCACTCTTAATCTCAAAGTTGTTGTTGGCGATGGCTGGTGGGACAATTCCATGGCGTTGAGTGTGGATACTGGGAGCATCACCGGCACCAATGTGTCTAACTCTCCTAGGACGAGTTCCTAGTTCAGTAGCTTGTACTTGTTCTTCCATGTTCACCTGATCCGTGTATTCTTCGTTCAATCTGTTCCGTTGTTCTCGCAAGTATTCACGAGGCAAACGGTCTATTCTGTCAGAGTATGGAATGAGGTCTTCACTACCACGGGATCTGGTATTCATGCAAGTGATTTGTGTTGTCGGAATTGACACTCGAGCAGGTGATGCTCGGGTGTAGTGATCGAGTGTTTCTTGGTTCTGCTTGAGCTCTCTGGATACAGAAGAAAAATCAACGAGCTCGAGTTGTGTTGGTCGAGCTTGTTGATCGAGTGTACCTGAAAGCAAAGAGAAAACCAAAAACGATTTTAGAATAATAGTATAATAAAACTTAGTCTCAGAAAAGTGATTTTCCTAATTGTAGCTAACTAATCTCAGTTGGCAACGGCGCCAATTTGATAAACATGTTTTTACGGTGTTTTCTCAAATACCAAACTGTCTATTTAATCAATTGCAGTACAGTATGGTGTCAATCCACTGGGAGAGTAACTAGCAATCAAGATGTGATCTACTTATTCTAATCTAAGCCAAATTCGGTTTTAGCGAGTGGTTATCTATCCTAGGTGACGATGAAATCTTAAAACAAAATGCTGAAAATGAAACAAAGTATTAGAATGTAAAGACAGAGCATTAAAAGTAAAGCAATAGTGAAACTAATAATAAAGTGCAACACGAAATCTCAACCTAAAGCAGAGTATTAAATTCACGAAAATTCAATATAGGAAAAATGGGTTCTCGAGGATTAGGATCAATGATTAGGGTATTCCTAGGGGTTCTAGACTTATTTATCAACCTATTTAGATGACCTCTAAGCTAGGAATCACAAAGTAATCACATTCGCTCTCGCGCAATGGGACCTCTCCTAAAAGACAACCTGACTTGACTCTCGCCCAACGATTGAAAATTCAAGAGGCCTTAAGTATGGACCTTACAAAGCCTAATAACACCCTAGACAATCAATCTCTTGAGCTAGGAAGATGCTATCTTAATTTAAGCATGTTCAAGTGATTCCCCAAACGCCTCTCGGGGGGGATTCACCAAGAGATCGAATTTCAATTGATCAGAAAGAAACAAGCATTAAGAACACTTAAACTAAAGAGATCTAAGACCTTAATTAAACATAAATAAATCTAGAAATCCCTAAGTTTTCCCCTAATCTCACCCTTTCCTCAAGAACCCTAGACTAACTTACTCAGAATTCATGAAATAAAATATAAACTTAAAATCGGAATCTAATTGCATAAAACTTAAGACTAGAAAAATCGTAAATGCCTTTGTAAAATAAGAGACTCGAAAATTGCTAGAAAAGATTGTATATTGAAAGTAGAAATTCTAGTACAATTTATAGATCAAAAGATCTTAAAGAAAAAGGAAAATTACTTAAAGAGAAAAAGGGAAAAATTCCCTTGAAAGAAAAATGAGAATTTCCTTTTAAAAGTTAAAAGGAAATTTCCTTAAGAAAGAAAATAGAAAAAGCCTAAAAGATAATTGGGCTTGCACAAAGGGGCTTTTGATGGGCCTTTTTCGCAGAGAAGCCCAAAGATTCAATATTCGTCCAAAGTCTGTTGTTCTGGCCCGTAAAGTCACTCGACCGAGTGATGGTCGAGTGTCATGCTCGAGTGTCGGAGACTCGAGTGACAAATCTTCTAGTTTGCATCATGAACTTCAACCTTAGGCCAGACGATTCCTCATTGCTTCTTGTAATCCGAAATACTCCGTGATAAACTCCAAAAAGTACCTAAAAATCCCTTTTATGCAATGTATGCAATGCCCGACACTAATAATGTGATTTATGCTAAAAAGAACCTAAAACAATGATAACAATGCAAGTATGAATGCAAAACATGCTAAATAATGGTCCTAAAATGTGGTAAAATGCAGACACATCAGTTATCCCATTGCGGTCAGCGCCTCCTTGCATGGATAGCGGGTCCCTAAGAAATCCATCCTCCGCAGATCGTTTAGTGCTCTTGCCGAGTTATGCCTTTCCTTCATCTCTTTTTCTCTTTTTCCGGCAAGGATTATCTCCCTTGCCTCTTCCGCCTCTCTTTTGTCATACCCATCTTCGCGAAGTGTTTCAGCAACAAAGTCTGTGTCCATTTCGTCCTCATCCATGTATTTTCTTCTTTCTTCCGACTCATTTTCAGATTGCACCTCCAACCTTCTCTTCTCCTTTCTGCCGGGTTTGTTTGCGGCCCTAGAACACTCTCCTTGGGCAGGATTTCTTCTTGACCGAGCATTATTCTTGGCTCTAAGGCGGAGGAGGTTAGCTTTGCTGGATTTGCCGTCAGTCATGGTGAAAGTTGATTGGAAAACGAGTAAGTGTTCTGACGCTCGAACTGGACACTCGAGTTGAGGTGATCGAGTGTAGTAAATGAACAGAAAGAGAGACGATTTGCTTCTGTAAAAGAGAGAAAACTAGAGAGAAATGTTAGAAAGAGAGTGTATTTTGTGTGAATGAAAGGAGAGAGGCCCCTCCTCCTTTTATAGAGGAGGAAAAACAAAGAGGGAGTCTTTTCAAATTCAAAATTTGAACTTGGATTAAATCAAATCTTTTGAATTAAATGGAAAAGATATTGCATTAAAGAAAGATTTAACCCATTTTTCGGAGTAAATGTCTCCCCTTTTTCAGCTTTTGGCAGTTATAGGCTTTGGAGGCATGTGAATAGGCATGAAAGCGGGATGCTCGAGCCTGACACTCGAGCAGGTTTGGTCGAGTGTCAGTCTGCCAAGTGATGGCTGATACTAGAGTGGGACACTCGACCAGGCGTGGTCGAGTGTTGTCCTATCTTGTCGGTTCCGACCCCACTTGTCCTATATGGGCTCCACTTTCCTGTAAAAGAGTACAAAAAACCTCCCAAGTGCATGTAAGACGAAATAGATGCAAGTAAAAATGAAAAATAGCAAATATATGTAAAGAAGATATGTGAAAAAAAAAATTGAATGTATATACAAAGGATACCTTTGGGATTGCCTCCCAACTGCGCTTGTTTATAGTCTCAAGCTCGACTTCCTCCTATTTATTGGAGAGAAGGCGGTTCATCGAGCAGAACCAAAGTTCCCTCGGGAATTGTGTTGTTGGCCAAATAAGGCTTAACTCTATGACCGTTCACAGTGAATCCTTCTCCATTGCTATTGGCTAAAGTGACTGATCCATAGGGTAAAACTTGCAGTACTTTGAACGGACCAGACCACTTCGATCGCAATTTTCCGGGAAATAGCTTGAGTCTTGAGTTAAAGAGAAGTACTTGATCACCAACTTTGATTGTTTTCCGCTGGATCTTTTTGTCGTGAGCTGCCTTTGTGCGATCTTTGTATGCTTTTGAGCTATCATACGCTTCAAGTCTGATTTCTTCAAGCTCATGTAGATCCATCTGCCTCTTTTCTTGTGCTGTCTTGATATCGAAATTTAGGAGCTTGGTTGCCCAAATTGATTTGTACTCTAGCTCTACTGGCAAATGGCAGGATTTTCCATAAAGCAATTGAAAAGGTGTGCGGCCAATAGGTGTTTTGAAAGCAGTCCTATAGGCCCAAAGAGTATCATCTAATTTGGCGGCCCAATCACGTTTTGACAGCCCAACTATCTTCATCAAAATCGATTTGATCTGTCTATTAGAGACTTCAACTTGTCCGCTGGTTTGAGGATGATAAGGAGTCGCCACTTTGTGTTTAACCCCATGTTTCCTAAGCAAATTCTCGAAAACCTTATTGACAAAGTGGGATCCTTCATCACTGATCACAACTCTTGGTACACCAAATCTGGGAAATATTATGTGTTTGAAAAGCTTAAGTACCACTTTTGCATCGTTTGTAGGAGCTGCAATAGCTTCTACCTATTTAAAGACATAATCCACAGCAACCAGAATGTAGCTGTTCCCTAAAGAAGGAGGCTTAAATGGTCCCATGAAATCGACTCCCCAACAGTCAAACACTTCTATTTCCAAAATCGGATTCTGCGGCATTTCATTCCTCTTGCTTATACTACCCATTCTTTGACAGCAATCACATCTGGATATGAACTTTTGGCAATCTTTGAAAATTGATGGCCACCATAACCCGGATTGAAGGATTTTCTGTGTTGTTTTGAATGCAGCAAAGTGTCCTCCATGGCAGTGTTCCAATATTCCATTGACTTCTTCTTCTGGTATACATCTTCTGAACAGTCCATCAGATCCTTGCTTGTAGAGATAAGGTTCATCCCAAAAATACTGCCTTACATCCCTGAAGAATTTCTTCCTTTGATGATAATTTAGGGTTTTAGGCAGTGCTCCTCCGACCAAATAGTTTACCAAGTCGGCATACCATGGTAAGCATGTTCCAATAAATTTTGATCCGATCGAAAAATGCCCTCTTTGCCTGTGGGTCCGACACTCGAGCAGGTGGTGCTCGAGTGTCATGGTCGAGTGTTCGGTGGAAAAACTCAATAGTTGTTCTTCAGGCATAGAATCATTCATTGGAAGGGTTTCTTCCACCTGTATCCTCGATAAGTAATCAGCAACACCGTTTTCAATCCCTGGTTTATCGACTATCTCCATGTCGAATTCTTGGAGCAACAAAATCCACCTAAGCAGTCTAGGCTTAGCATCCTTCTTTTTCATCAAGTATCTTAGAGCTGCATGATCAGTATCCACAATAACTTTTGATCCGACCAGATAGGACCTGAATTTCTCAAAGGCGAACACAACTGCAAGCAATTCCTTCTCTGTGGTGGCGTATTTCACCTGGGCTTCGTCTAGTGTTCTACTAGCATAGTAGATCACATTCAGTTTCCTATCTATCTTCTGTCCCAGAACTGCCCCAAGAGCATAGTCACTAGCATCACACAGTATCTCAAAAGGGAGATTCCAATCAGGTGCTTGGACTATTGGTGCTGTTATCAAGGCGTCTTTAAGTTCGAGAAAAGCCTTGAGGCATTCCTCGTGAAAGACGAAATCCGCCTCTTTGCACAGGAGACGAGTCAAAGGCCTAGCAGTCTTTGAAAAATCTTTGATGAATCGCCTATAGAACCCTGCATGTCCCAAGAAACTCCTAATGTCCTTGACGGTTTTGGGCGGCTGCAGCTGAACCATCACTTCTATTTTAGCTTTGTTGACTTCAATGCCCTTCTCTGAAATCTTATGACCTAGAACGATGCCTTCTCTCACCATGAAGTGGCATTTCTCCCAATTAAGCACTAGATCCGTCTCAACGCACCTGGATAAAACCCTGCACAAGTTCGACAAACAAGAGGAGAAGGAAGAACCATAGACAGAAAAATCGTCCATGAACACTTCGACAATCTCTTCAATCAGATCCGAAAATATAGAAGTCATGCAACGTTGAAAAGTAGCAGGTGCATTACAAAGACCAAATGGCATTCTCCTATATGCAAATGTACCATAAGGGCAAGTAAAGGTTGTTTTTTCCTGATCATTTGGATGTATAGGGATTTGGAAAAATCCACTATATCCATCAAGGAAACAGTAATTTGAGTGATTAGCCAACCTTTCTAGCATTTGGTCGATGAATGGCAAAGGATAATGATATTTTCTAGATGCAGAATTCAATTTCCTAAAATCAATGCACATCCTATGTCCTGTAACAGTTCTAGTTGGAATCAAGTCATCATTCTCATTTCTAATGACAGTGACCCCTGATGTGTCTGCATTTTACCAAATTTTAGGACCATTATTTAGCATGTTTTGCATTCATACTTGCATTATTATCATTGTTTTAGGTTCTTTTTAGCATAATTTGCATTATTAGTGTCGGGCATTGCATACATTGCATAAAAGGGACTTTTAGGTACTTTTTGGAGCTTATCACGGAGTATTTCGGATTACAAGAAGACCAATGAGGAATCATCTGGCCTAAGGTTGAAGTTCAGGATGCAAACTAGAAGATTTGTCACTCGAGTCTCCGACACTCGAGCATGACACTCGACCATCACTTGGTCGAGTGACTTTACGGGCTAGAACTAAGACTTAGGACGAAGATTGACTCTTTGGGCTTCTCTGCGAAAAAGGCAAATCAAAAGCTCCTTTGTGCAAAGCCCAATCTTCTTTTAAGTTCTTTTTCTATTTTCTTTCTTAGGGAAATTTTCTTTTAACTTTTAAAAGGAAATTCCCATTTTTCTTTCAAGGGAATTTTTCCCTTTTTCTCTTTAAGTATTTTTCCTTTTTCTTTGAGATCTTTTGATCTATAAATTGTACTAGAATTTCAAGTTTCAATAGACAATCTTTTCCAGCAAAATTTCGAGTTCTTTCTTTTAGCAATTTACGACTTTTCTAGTCTTAAGTTTTATGCAATTGATTTTCGATTTTAAGTTTATATTTTATTTCATGAATTCTGAGTAAGTTAGTCTAGGGTTCTTGAGGAAAGGGTGAGATTAGGGGAAAACTTAGGGATTTCTAGATTTTTTTATGTTTAATTAAGGTCTTAGATCTCTTTAGTTTAAGTGTTCTTAATGCTTGTTTCTTTCTGATCAATTGAAATTCGATCTCTTGGTGAATCCCCCCCGAGAGACGTTTGGGGAATCACTTGAACATGCTTAAATTAAGATAGCATCTTCCTAGCTCAAGAGATTGATTGTCTAGGGTGTTATTAGGCTTTGTAAGGTCCATACTTAAGGCCTCTTGAATTTCCAATCGTTGGGCGAGAGTCAAGTCAGGTTGTCTTTTAGGAGAGGTCCCATTGCGCGAGAGCGAATGTGATTACTTTGTGATTCCTTGCTTAGAGGTCATTTAAATAGGTTGATAGATAAGTCTAGAACCCCTAGGAATACCCTAATTATTGATCCTAATCCTCGAGAACCCGTTTTTCCCTTATTGAATTTTCATGATTTTAATACTCTGCTTTAGGTTGAGATTTCGTGTTGCACTTTATTATTAGTTTCACTATTGCTTTACTTTTAATGCTCTGCTTTTTACATTCTAATACTTTGTTTCATTTTTAGCATTTTGTTTTAAGATTTCATTGTCACCTAGGATAGATAATCACTCGCTAAAACTGAATCTCGCTTAGATTAGAATAAGTAGATTACATCTTGATTGCTAGTTACTCTCCCATTGGATTGACACCATACTGTACTGCAATTGATTAAATAGACAGTTTGGTATCTGAGAAAACACCGCAAAAACCTGTTTATCAAATTGGCGCCGTTGCCAACTGGGAATAGTTAGCTACAATTAGGAAAATCACTTTTCTGAGACTAAGTTTTATTATACTATTATTCTAAAAACGTTTCTGGTTTTCTCTTTGCTTTCAGGTACACTCGATCAACAAGCTCGACCAACACAACTCGAGCTCGTTGATTTTTCTCTGTATCCAGAGAGCTCTAGCAGAACCAAGAAACACTCGATCACTACACTCGAGCACCACCTGCTCGAGTGTCAATTCCGACAACACAAATCACTTGCATGAATACCAGATCCCGTGGTAGTGAAGACCTCATTCCATACTCTGACAGAATAGACCGTTTGCCTCGTGAATACTTGCGAGAACAACGGAACCGATTGAACGAAGAATACACGGATCAGGTTAACATGGAAGAACAAGTACAAGCTACTGAACTAGGAACTCGTCCTAGGAGAGTTAGACACATTGGTGCCGGTGATGCTCCCAGTATCCACACTCAACGCCATGGAATTGTCCCACCAGCCATCGCCAACAATAACTTTGAGATTAAGAGTGGTATGATCTCCATGGTTCAGAACAGTAAATTTCATGGTTTACCTTCTGAGGACCCACTAGATCATCTTGATGAATTTGAAAGACTAACCAGTCTGACAAAAATAAACGGGGTTAGTGAGGATGCTCTGAAATTGCGATTGTTTCCTTTCTCTCTTGGAGACAAAGCACATCTATGGGAAAAACACTTGCCACAAGGGTCTATTACATCATGGGACGCCTGCAAAGAAGCATTTCTAGGCAAATTCTTTTCAAATTTCAGAACTGCGAAACTCCGCAATTCCATCTCTGGTTTTAAACAAAACCATTCCGAAACATTCTCTTAGACTTGGGAACGATTAAAGATGTACCAATCGCAATGTCCTCATCATGGTTTCACTACTGAGTCCCTTCTCAGTACTCTCTACAGAGGCGTGATCCCCAAGATACGCATGTTGCTAGACACAGCTAGCAATGGGAATTTTCTGAATAAAGATGTCGATGATGGATGGGAATTAGTGGAGAATTTAGCTCAAGCAGACGGCCAATACAGTGAAGACTATGATCGAACTCCTAGAGGCGTAACAGATTCAGATATGGTTAGTAGAAAGGAGCTCAAAGCCATACAAGACAAACTGGACAAGCTACTTTCAGCTCACAATAAGCAAGTACATCATGTCGGTGAAACAGAACGGGTTGAGGAAGACGATGACGAGATTGAAGAGGTCAATTTCGTACAGAACCAAAGCAACAATTTCAGACAATTCAACAGCTACAAACCCAACCCCAACCTATCCTACAGAAACACAAACGTGGCGAATCCAAACGACCAGGTGTACCCACCCAAACCACAACCGCAACCAAAACCATTCATACCCAAACAACAATACCACCAAACACACCACAAACCACCTACTGGATACAGCACCCAACCACCACAACAAACACCTGAAGTGATGGACATCTTGCAGCAGATACTAAAGGGACAGACGGCCAGCGCTTCCGAATTAACACGGAAATTTGCTGAAGTACATGCTAAGATCGATGCTTCACATAATGAACTCAACTGCAAATTTGAGACCCTCAATGCTCGTCTCAAATATGTGGAGAATCAACAAGGATCTTCATCAACAAAAAAAACAAACCGGACAGCTACCTGGAAAAGCTGTTCAAAACCCTAAGGAGTATCACGCCAACGCCATTACACTCCGTAGTGGCCGTGAATTGCTAATTCGTGCTGAACCGACAGAGAACACTGAGGACAGTGTCCTTCCAGAAGGGGAGGATGATTTGGTTGAAGAACAGACAGAAATCAGCACGAAAAAGCCGAAATCCTTGACACTCGACCAGCACGCTCGAGCACCACCTGCTCGAGTGTCCGAAGATCAGCCCAAAAACACAACCGACATACAAAAAGACCCAAAGACGTTTGCTCCACCTCCTTTCAAACCGCAGCTTCCTTTTCCACAGAGATTCAAAAAGGATGTTGCAGACAAGTACAAAGCTCTCTTTGAAAAACAGATGAGGGACATTGAAGTGAAAATACCAATTCTAGACGCCTTTATGCTAATGCCCCCTTATCAAAAGTTTTTGAAAGATGCAATCAAGGATAGAACACAAGAAGTCGAAGGGATGGTTGTGTTAACTCATGAAGTCAGCGCTATTATACAAAGAAAGGTTGTGCCTAAGAAGCTCGATGATCCAGGAACATTCACGATTCCATGTTCGCTTGGACCTCTCACATTCAGGAGTTGCTTGTGTGATTTAGGGGCATCGATCAGCCTAATGCCTCTAACAGTCGCCAAAAGATTAGGGTTCGATAAATACAAGTCTTGTAAGATATCCTTGGTACTAGCTGACAGATCGGTTAGGATTCCACATGGAATTCTAGAAGACTTACCAGTTCGGGTTAGAGGAGTAGAAATCCCCACGGATTTCGTTGTTCTAGATATGGGAGAAGAACCAAAGGACCCTTTGCTGTTTGGAAGGCCCTTTTTAGCCACAGCAGGAGCTGTGATCAATGTGCCAAAAGGAGAAATCGAACTCAACCTTGGGAAAGATTTAAAGATGACTTTCAGCATCAGTGACATAATGAGAAAACCGACCATTGAGGGTCAGCTGTTCGTGGTGCAAGAAATAGATGATCTTTCAAAGGACCTGTTTGGAGAATTGATGGAGAAAGACCACCTTGGTACTGCTTTGATAAAAGACGGTTGTAATGGATACATATACGAAGAAATTGAGGTCTACAAAGGCTTGTTGGACTCTTGCAAATCACTGAAAAGTGAAAAACAGTTCGAGGCCTTACACTCGACCTCAACACTCGAGCACACCAAGCTCGAGCATTCCGAATTAGCCTCTGGAAATCAACACTCGACCATAACACTCGACCACACTAAGGTCGAGTATCCGCTCGATGATGACTGGTCGGAGCTCAAATCACCGAAAGTGGAACTCAAACCACTCCCCTCCGGGCTCAGGTACGCATTTCTTGGATCTAACTCTACTTATCCAGTAATAGTAAATAATGCATTGAGTGATGATGAGTTAAACATGTTGCTTTCTGAATTAAGACGGTTTAGAAAAGCCTTAGGATACTCACTGTCTGACATTAGAGGGATCTCTCCCGATTTATGCACACACAGAATTCACTTTGAAAATAAATCTTATTCTAGCAGGGAACCTCAAAGGAGATTGAATCCGAATTTAAAGGAGGTCGTTAAAAAAGAAATTTTAAAACTGTTAGATGCTGATATAATCTATCCTATTTCTGATAGTAAATGGGTGTCTCATGTGCATTGTGTGCCTAAAAAGGGAGGGGTCACTGTCATTAGAAACGAAAATGATGATTTGATTTCAACTAGAACCATTACAGGACATAGAATGTGCATTGATTTTAGGAAATTGAATTCTGCATCTAGAAAAGATCATTATCCTTTGCCATTCATCGACCAAATGCTTGAAAGGTTGGCTAATCATTCATATTATTGTTTCCTTGATGGATATAGTGGATTTTTCCAAATCCCTATACATCCAAATGATCAGGAAAAAACAACCTTTACTTGCCCTTATGGTACATTTGCATATAGGAGAATGCCATTTGGTCTTTGTAATGCACCTGCTACTTTTCAACGTTGCATGACTTCTATATTTTCGGATCTGATTGAGGAGATGGTCGAAGTGTTCATGGACAATTTCTCTGTCTATGGTTCTTCCTTCTCCTCTTGTTTGTCAAACTTGTGCAGGGTTCTATCTAGGTGCGTTGAGACGGATTTAGTGCTTAATTGGGAGAAATGCCACTTTATGGTGAAAGAAGGGATCGTTATAGGTCATAAGATTTCTGAAAGGGGCATTGAAGTCAACAAAGCTAAGATAGAAGTTATGGTTCAGTTGCAGCCGCCGAAAACTGTCAAAGACATTAGGAGTTTCTTGGGACATGCAGGATTCTATAGGCGATTCATCAAAGAATTTTTGAAGACTGCTAGACCTTTGACTCGTCTCCTTTGTAAGGAGGCGCATTTCGTCTTTGACGAGGAATGCCTCAAGGCTTTTCTCGAACTTAAAGACGCCTTGATAACAGCACCAATAGTCCAAGCACCTGATTGGAATCTCCCTTTTGAGATACTGTGTGATGCTAGTGACTACGCTGTTGGAGCATTTCTAGGACAGAAGATAGATAAGAAACTGAATGTGATCTACTATGCTAGTAGAACAGTAGACGAAGCCCAGGTGAAATATGCCACCACGGAAAAATAATTGCTTGCAGTCGTGTTTGCCTTTGAGAAATTCCGGTCCTATCTGGTTGGATCAAAAGTTATTGTGCATACTGATCATGCAGCTCTAAGATACTTGATGAAAAAGAAGGATGCTAAGCCTAGACTGCTTAGATGGATTTTGTTGCTGCAAGAATTCGACATGGAGATAGTCGATAAACCAGGGGTTGAAAACGGTGTTGCTGATCACTTATCAAGGATACAGGTTGAAGAAGCCCTTCCAATGAATGATTCTATGCCTGAAGAGCAACTGTTGAGTTTTTCCACCGAACACTCGACCATGACACTCGAGCAGGTGTTTGGGGGAGTTAATGTGTCTGCATTTTACCACATTTTAGGACCATTATTTAGCATGTTTTGCATTCATACTTGCATTATTATCATTGTTTTAGGTTCTTTTTAGCATAATTTGCATTATTAGTGTCGGGCATTGCATACATTGCATAAAAGGGACTTTTAGGTACTTTTTGGAGCTTATCACGGAGTATTTCGGATTACAAGAAGACCAATGAGGAATCATCTGGCCTAAGGTTGAAGTTCAGGATGCAAACTAGAAGATTTGTCACTCGAGTCTCCGACACTCGAGCATGACACTCGACCATCACTTGGTCGAGTGACTTTACGGGCTAGAACTAAGACTTAGGACGAAGATTGACTCTTTGGGCTTCTCTGCGAAAAAAGCCCATCAAAAGCTCCTTTGTGCAAAGCTCAATCTTCTTTTAAGTTATTTTTCTATTTTCTTTCTTAGGGAAATTTCCTTTTAACTTTTAAAAGGAAATTCCCATTTTTCTTTCAAGGGAATTTTTCCCTTTTTCTCTTTAAGTATTTTTCCTTTTTCTTTGAGATCTTTTGATCTATAAATTGTACTAGAATTTCAAGTTTCAATAGACAATCTTTTCCAGCAAAATTTCGAGTTCTTTCTTTTAGCAATTTACGATTTTTCTAGTCCTAAGTTTTATGCAATTGATTTTCGATTTTAAGTTTATATTTTATTTCATGAATTCTGAGTAAGTTAGTCTAGGGTTCTTGAGGAAAGGGTGAGATTAGGGAAAACTTAGGGATTTCTAGATTTGTTTATGTTTAATTAAGGTCTTAGATCTCTTTAGTTTAAGTGTTCTTAATGCTTGTTTCTTTCTGATCAATTGAAATTCGATCTCTTGGTGAATCCCCCCCCCCCCCCCCCCGAGAGGCGTTTGGGGAATCACTTGAACATGCTTAAATTAAGATAGCATCTTCCTAGCTCAAGAGATTGATTGTCTAGGGTGTTATTAGGCTTTGTAAGGTCCATACTTAAGGCCTCTTGAATTTCCAATCGTTGGGCGAGAGTCAAGTCAGGTTGTCTTTTAGGGGAGGTCCCATTGCGCGAGAGCGAATGTGATTACTTTGTGATTCTTTGCTTAGAGGTCATCTAAATAGGTTGATAGATAAGTCTAGAACCCCTAGGAATACCCTAATCATTGATCCTAATCCTCGAGAACCCGTTTTTCCCTTATTGAATTTTTGTGATTTTAATACTCTGCTTTAGGTTGAGATTTTGTGTTGCACTTTATTATTAGTTTCACTATTGCTTTACTTTTAATGCTCTGCTTTTTACATTCTAATACTTTGTTTCATTTTTAGCATTTTGTTTTAAGATTTCATTGTCACCTAGGATAGATAATCACTCGCTAAAACTGAATCTGGCTTAGATTAGAATAAGTAGATTACATCTTGATTACTAGTTACTCTCCCATTGGATTGACACCATACTGTACTGCAATTGATTAAATAGACAGTTTGGTATTTGAGAAAACACCGCAAAAAATTGTTTATCTACCCCTCCCTTTTTAGGCACACAATGCACAGGAGATACCCATTTACTATCAGAAATAGGGTAAATTATATCAGCATCTAACAGTTTTAAAATTTCTTTTTTAACGACCTCCTTTAAATTTGGATTCAATCTCCTTTGAGGTTCCCTGCTAGAATAAGATTCATTTTCAAGGTGAATCCTAAGGCCTTTCTAAACCGTCTTAATTCAGAAAGCAACATGTCTAACTCATCATCACTCAATGCATTATTTACTATTACAGGATAAGTAGAGTTAGATCCAAGAAATGCGTACCTGAACCCGGACGGGAGTGGTTTGAGTTCCACATTCGGTGATTTGAGCTCCGACCAGTCGTCATCGATCTGATACTCGACCTTAGTGTGGTCGAGTGTTGTGGTCGAGTGTTGATTTCCAGAGGCTAAATCGGGATGCTCGACCTCTGCTTGCTCGAGTATTGAGGTCGAGTGTAAGGTCTCGAACTGTTTTTCACTTTTCAGTGATTTGCAAGCGTCTAACAAGCCTTTGTAGACCTCAGTTTCTTCGTATATGTATCCATCACAACAGTCTTTTATCAAAGCAGTACCGAGGTGATCTTTCTCTATCAATTCCCCAAACAGATCTTTTGAAATATCATCTATTTCTTGTACCACGAACAGCTGACCCTCAATGGTCGGTTTTCTCATTATGTCGCTGATGCTGAAAGTCATCTTGAAATCTTTCCCAAGGTTGAGTTCGATTTCTCCTTTTGGCACATGGATCACAGCTCATGCAGTGGCTAAGAAGGGCCTACCAAACAGTAAGGGGTCCTTTGGTTCTTCTCCCATATCTAGAACAACGAAATCCGTGGGGATTTCTACTCCTCCAACTCGAACTGGTAAGTTTTCTAGAATTCCATGTGGAATCCTAACCGATCTGTCAGCTAGTACCAAGGATATCTTACAAGACTTGTACTTGTCGAACCCTAATCTTTTGGCGACTGTTAGAGGCATTAGGCTGATCGATGCCCCTAAATCACATAAGCAACTCCTGAATGTGAGAGGTCCAAGCGAGCATGGAATTGTGAACGTTCCTGGATCATCAAGCTTCTTAGGCACAACTTTTCTTTGTATAATAGCACTGACTTCATGTGTTAGCACAACCATCCCTTCGACTTCTTGTGTTATGTCTTTGACTGCATCCTTTAGAAACTTTTGATAAGGGGGCATTAGCATAAAGGCGTCCAGAATTGGTATTTTTACTTCAACGTCCCTCATCTGTTTTTCAAAGAGAGCTTTCTACTTGTCTGCAACATCCTTTTTGAATCTCTGTGGGAAAGGAAGCTGCGGTTTGAAAGGAGGTGGAGCGAACGGTTTTGGGTCTTTCTGTACGTCAGTTGTGTTTTTGGGCTGTGCTTCTGACACTCGAGCGGGTGGTGCTCGAGTGTGTTGGTCGAGTGTCATAGACTTCTGCTTTTCTGTGCTGATTTCTGTCTGTTCTTCGACCAAATCATCCTCCCCTTCCTGAAGGACACTGTCCTCAGTGTTCTCCGTCGATTCAGCACGAATTAGCAATTCACGGCCACTACGGAGTGTAATGGCGTTGGCGTGATACTCCTTAGGGTTTTGAACAGCTTTTCCAGGTAGCTGTCCGGTTTGTTTTGATGAAGATCCTTGTTGATTCTCCACATATTTGAGACAGGCATTAAGAGTCTCAAACTTGCAGTTGAGTTCATTATGTGAAGCATCGATCTTAGCGTGTACTTCAGCAAATTTCCTTGTTAATTCGGAAGCGCTGGCTGTTTGTCCCTTTAGTATCTGCTGCAAGATGTCCATCACTTCAGGTGTTTGTTGTGGTGGTTGCGTCTTGTATCCAGGAGGTGGTTGGTGGTGTGTTTGCTGGTACTGTTGTTTGGGTATGAATGGTTTGGGTTGTGGTTGCGGGTGCGGTTTGGGTGGGTACACCTGGTCGTTTGGATTTGCTACATTTGTGTTTCTGTATGAGAGGTTTGGGTTGGGTTTGTAGCTGTTGAATTATCTGTAGTTGTTGTTTTGGTTCTGCACGAAATTGACCTCTTCAACTTCATCATCGTCTTCTTCAACCCGTTCTGATTCACCGACATGGTGTACTTGCTTATGGTGAGCTGAAAGTAGCTTGTCTAGTTTGTCTTGTATGGCTTTGAGCTCCTTTCTACTAACCATATCTGAATTTGTTGCGCCTCTAGGAGTTTGATCATAGTTTTCACTGTATTGGCCATCTGCTTGAGCTAAATTCTCCACTAATTCTCATCCATCATCGACATCTTTATTCAGAAAATTCCCATTGCTGGCTGTATCTAGCAACATACATATCTTGGGAATGACGCCTCTGTAGAGAGTACTGAGGAGAGACTCAGTAGTGAAACCATGATGAGGACATTGTGATTGGTACATCTTGAATCGTTCCCAAGCCTCAGAGAATGTCTCAGAATTGTTCTGCTTGAAACCAGAGATAGAATTGCGAAGTTTCGCAGTTTTGGAGTTGGAAAAGAATTTGCCTAGAAACGCTTGTTTTCAGGCATCCCAAGATGTAATAGACCCTTGTGGCAAGTGTTTTTCCCATAGATGTGCTTTGTCTCCAAGAGAGAAACGAAACAATCGCAATTTCAGAGCATCCTCACTAACCCCATTTATTTTTGTCAGACTGGTTAGTCTTTCAAATTCATCAAGATGATCTAGTGGGTCCTCAGAAGGTAAACCATGAAATTTACTGTTCTGAACCATGGAGATCATACCACTCTTAATCTCAAAGTTATTGTTGGCGATGGCTGGTGGGACAATTCCATGGCGTTGAGTGTGGATACTGGGAGCATCACCGGCGCCAATGTGTCTAACTCTCCTAGGACGAGTTCCTAGTTCAGTAGCTTGTACTTGTTCTTCCATGTTCACCTGATCCGTGTATTCTTCGTTCAATCTATTCCGTTGTTCTCGCAAGTATTCACGAGGCAAACGGTCTATTCTGTCAGAGTATGGGATGAGGTCTTCACTACCACGGGATCTGGTATTCATGGAAGTGATTTGTGTTGTCGGAAATAACACTCGAGCAGGTGGTGCTCGAGTGTAGTGATCGAGTGTTTCTGGGGTCTGCTCGAGCTCTCTGGAAACAGAAGAAAGATCAACGAGCTCGGGCTGTGTTGGTCGGGCTTGTTGATCGAGTGTACCTAAAAGCAAACAGAAAACAGAAACGAGATTAGAATAGTATAGTAAAACTTAGTCTCAGGAAAGTGATTTTCCTAATTGTAGCTAACTAGTTCCCAGTTGGCAACGGCGCCAATTTGATAAAGACGTTTTTCACAGTGTTTTCTCAAATACCAAACTGTCTATCTAATCAATTGCAGTACAGTATGGTGTCAATCCACAGGGAGAATAACTAGCAATCAAGATATAATCTACTTATCCTAATCTAAGCCAGATTCAGTTTAGCGAGTGGTGCTCTATCCTAGGTGACAACGAAATCTTAAAACGGAATGCTAAAAACGAAACATGAAAATGAAATGTAAAAGCAGAGCATTTAAAATGAAGCAGTAGTAAAACTAATAATGAAGTGCAACAAGAAATCTCAACCTAAAAGCAGAGTATTAAAATCACGAAAATTCAATAGAGGAAAAATGGGTTCTCGAGGTTTAGGATCAATGATTAGGGTATTCCTAGGGGTTCCAGACTTATTTATCAACCTATTTAGATGACCTCTAAGCAAGGAATCACAAAGTAATCACATTCGCTCTCGCGCAATGGGACCTCTCCTAAAAGACAACCTGACTTGACTCTCGCCCAACGATTGGAAATTCTAGAGGCCTTAAGTATGGACCTTACAAAGCCTAATAACACCCTAGACAATCAATCTCTTGAGCTAGGAAGATGCTATCTTAATTTAAGCATGTTCAAGTGATTCCCCAAACGCCTCTCGGGGGGGGGGGGGGGGGGGATTCACCAAGAGATCGAATTTCAATTGATCAGAAAGAAACAAGCATTAAGAACACTTAAATTAAAGAGATCTAAGACCTTAATTGAACATAAACAAATCTGGAAATCCCTAAGTTTTCCCATAATCTCACCCTTTCCTCAAGAACCCTAAACTAACTTACTCATAATTCATGAAATAAAACATAGACTTAAAATCGAAAATCAATTGCATAAAACTAAAGACTAAAAATCGTAAATTGCTTTGAAAAGATAAGACTCAAAATTTTTGCTAGAAAAGATTGTATATTGAAACTTGAAATTCTAGTACAATTTATAGATCAAAAGATCTTAAAGAAAAAGGAAAAATACTTAAAGAGAAAAAGGGAAAATTCCCTAGAAAGAAAAATGGGAAATTCCTTTAAAAAGTAAAAAGGAAATTTCCTTAAGAAAGAAAAATAGAAAAAGCCTAAAATAATTGTTGGGCTTGCACAAAATGAGTCTTGATGGGCCTTTTTCGCAGAGAAGCCCAAGAAGTCAATCTTCGTCCAAAGTCTTAGTTCTGGTCCGCAAATTCACTCGACCAAGTGATGGGTCGAGTGTCATGCTCGAGTGTCAGAGACTCGAGTGCCAAATCTTCTAGTTCGCATCCTGAACTTCAACCTTAGGCCAGACGAATCCTCATTGGTCTTCTTGTAATCCGAAATACTCCGTGATAAGCTCCAAAAAGTTCCTAAAAATCCCTTTTATGCAATGTATGCAATGCCCAACACTAATAATGCAAATTATGCTTAAAAGAACCTAAAACAATGAGAACAATGCAAGTATGAATGCAAAACATGCTAAATAATGGTCCTAAAAATGTGGTAAAATGTAGACACATCAATAATATTCATGGAACCCTTATTTTGCACAGTTTAACAATACTTACCTCGGAGATCGATCTTGTAAGCATTGTTGTTGATCCTATTGATGACTTCAAATGGATCATCAACTCGTGGCAGTAGTTTGCTCTTCCTCTCTTCGGGAAATCGATCTTTCCTGAGATGAATCCACACCAAATCTCCTTCTTCAAATATCAGCTCCTTTCTTCCTTTGTTGGCGTGTTTCTGGTAATGTTCAGTCTTCTTCTCTATATTCTGCCTCGCTTTAGCATGAATTCTCCTAACTTGTTCAGCCTTTGCTTTTCCATCTGCACTACATTTCACACTCAAAGGCAAAGAAATCAAGTCTAGAGGGGACTGTGGATTAAAGGCATAAACAATCTCAAATGTTTTCATAAAATCAGAAAGTACTAAGAGTGGAGAATTGATAAGCTTCTCTTTCAAGGCTGAAAACGCCTATTCTTGAGCTGTTTCCCATCTGTATCCAACGTCCTTCTTAATGACTTCTGTTAGTGGTTCTGCAATGGTGCTGAAGTCTTTGACAAATCTCTTGTAGAAGCCAGCTAATCCATGAAAGCTCCTGAATTCTCCAACGTTTTTTAGGTGTTGGCCAATCTCTGATTGCTTTGATCTTCTCATCATCTACTCTAACTCCATATGCACTAACAACAAAGCCTAAAAAGACAACCTCAGTAGTACAGAATAAACATTTAGAATAATTAGTAAAGAGAGATTGAGAGCGAAGAACATCTAGAACCATGCGGATGTGCATTAAATGCTCTCCCAAACCTTTGCTGTAGATGATTATATCATCAAAGTAGACTACTACAAACAGTCCAATGAACGGTCTGAAAGTGTGATTCATGAGACGCATGAACGTGCTGGGACCATTTGTGAGACCAAACGGCATGACCAGCCACTCATATAAGCCTTGCTTGTGAAACGATCCCACAAAGGAATCAATCCCAATTTTGTCACTTGGAGGATATGGAGTTGGGATGCTCGACTTTGAGACGACAAACGAACTTAAAGACGAGTTGAATGATGGATATTCTTGAGTTAGAGACGACACACGACTCAAACACAAGATGATGGAATGATTGACGCCACAAAAAGTTGCGGAAGACCCTTTGATAAGTCGGAAAAGATCAATAATCGACAAACAAAAACTGATCCATGAATCTATGCTTAAAAGAGGTTTTTTGATAAAAAGATAGATTGTCTTTTCTAATGGAGGCCACGAAAATATATAGGAGAGGAAGAAGAAGAGGCTTGGACATTCCCAAGACAACCTAGGAAATACAAGGAATAATAAATCTGTCTTGGAAATGCAATATGCATTAATCACTTCTTTGACTCCTCAAATGACCCTTGGAGTCTTAAGCCACGTTTTTGGACCTCTTATGGGCTTAAAACTCATTAACCAAAAGAGTCCCTTGATAGTGTAGCCCAATTACCTCATTAAAAACCTTAAGGAGAAAACCCAATGGGATAAAACTCACTTAAGGGAAAAAGAGTGTAATCGGACTGCACACTCTTTGGTTAATCTTCTTAAATACTCATCTCAAGCATCAAGGTAGGAATGTGTTGCATGGGATCACTCTTCTTCTTGGTTCCATAGCCATTTCCACATTCCAATGGTGCTGAAGTTGAACTCAAATTCCACCAATCGATTCTTGAGCTTGAGAATAAAGTGGAGCTTCCCATGATCATATCATCCCCTCCCACTTGAAAAAGATTTGTCCTCAAATCTAAATTATCTTCAAAGAGATATAGCAAGTTAATAATCAAGAAATGAACTAGGGATAAGAAGATACCTGCGAAGATGTGTAGTGTCGTCTTTGGCTTAAATGTGGCATCTGGTGGCTCTTCCTTGGGATGAATGAAGAGGTGAAGATTTAAGTGTCTTGTTTGGGCTAGATCTGGTGGCTTGAATGGTTGATCATCTTCTCTTCTTGTGCGTCTAAACACAGTTTTGGAACTCCTATTTTGGCTTTCTTTCCTTAGGTACTTCCAGTTCCAAATCTTAAAGTGGTAGCTCAGTTGTCGCCTTGGTCCATAATCAACTTGATTGCTCCAAACTTGAATTGTTTTTGCCCTTGAATCCTTAACCTGTATTTCCTTTACAAACACTAAGGAGACAACATCAAATGTGCGTTTGGAAAAGGCAAACAATTCCCTAAGATGATTCGGTATGTTTTTATTGCCTAAAGCAACAAATGGCGTTTTCGAATGGTTAAGCACAAGCTCATGATTTTTCAGTTCACATGGTTCAATCAAAGAGTTCATAAGCAAGTTATCTAATTCAGTCCAAGTTCTAAACAAAGCATATTTAGTCTTAGTTCTGAAAATATCAAACAAATGATTGCACAAAGAAACTCTTAAAGCTGAACTAAACTCTTGCAAATCATCCACCATAAACCCATGTTGCATAGAAAAATCTTTAGGTGAAAGTGGTTTAAAAGATGGAATAATTTTGTCAAAAACAGAACTTGAAACAAGAAATTCCTTCACATTTTCTAGTCCAAAACGTTTTTCTTCTCTAGCAGAAACAATCACAAACAAGTTAGGTTCATTGCCATCCAAACTAAATTTCTTACAGTGTTCCTTTGAGTTCTCACAAGAAAATGGCATAAGGACTGGTTCTTGAACAAAGTGTGGTTGTTTCTCTTTTTGATTAAGAGTTAAGCTCCTTGTCGACGTGGTTCCTTTAAGGCTATTACACTCTTTCATGCTACCTGGATTTTCCTTAGCACTTAAAGGAAAGATCAAGTATGTTATACTAGAAATTTCGACATTCAAAACAGATTGTTTAAAGCTCCAACTGAATATGATGTTATTCAAATATTGAATAGACTCGTAGACCAAACAAACCTGAGTGCCACATAAGAGGTTTGAGAAAATTTGAGCTTCGGATTGGCTATGTTGCTCAAGCTCGATTTGAATTAGCTTAATTTTTCCAGGGCAAGTTGCAGCAATATGTCCTTTCCCACGACAAATATAACAAGTCGCTTTCTTGTATTTTGAAAGGTTAGAGGACTTACATTGTTGTGGTTCACAGCTTGATTCATGTAATGGCTGAAAGGTTGTCTTAACCTCCATATTTTCTTTAAGCACTAGGGTCTCCTGGTTTGCTTTAGTATCAACTGTTTGAAGAGTGACTTGTCTCTTCTTTCGGAATTTCTTCAAAATCTCACCCAATTCGTGCTTCCACTTTTCGATTAGTTCATTGTCCTTTTGTTTCCTTGACTGCTTTTGAAGCTCTTTGTCATGATCAGTTCTTGCTTTTCTTTGATCAATGACAATCCTTTTCTTATGCACATACTTCTTTCTTAACAGATTTTCCATGTGGTGATAGTTGGTTCTTTGTATCTTCGACGCTCAACCTTTTCTTGAACCCACCACTTATAAGTTTTTCCCGAGAGCTGTTCGATGGCATAGACTAGTCTTTTCTCCTCTCTGATTCGGTTATAGTGAAACCAATTATCCATGTTTTCTTCCCACTCTAGATAGCTTCTTTTTCCTAAAAAAGCATAGAGTTGAATTTTAGGATAAGATTGACGATAAGGATTAAAATACCTCACAGAGTTAGAAGTGTATGGCGCTTTATATAGGTGGCTCCATGTGGAACTCCTTGTGTTGTCTGATTGATCAGATTCATAGTCAGGTGGTTCCGGATCAATCCCTTCTTCTTCTTCGTCAGAACCATCATCTTTTTCAGATTCAGTAAGAAACTCGTCCGTGAATAAAAATTCCTCATCAGAAGTGCTTTGATCAGAATAGAACATTTGCTCTTCCATGATATTCTGCAATTAAGAACAAAATAAACCAGTAACAAGTTCCTTTTGTAACCAAAAATGATTGCACACAACCAACACAAAATGATCCTTCAAATGAAACAAAATTCTTTTAGAAACTCTGAGAATGACAATATGACTTGATCAGACACAATTAAATATCAAATCGTGTTCAAAAATGCCTGAATCAATTTTATAAAATACTAGACTCGTCCTAGTTTCAGACGCAATTGGATTCACAATTTTATCAAACGCCAAATAATTATGAAAATTCAAACAAGATGATAGACGTAAGGGATTCCACAAAACAAACAGATCTAGTGAAAATGAAACGTTAACACACTTTTTATGATTTTCTTTTTCTAGAACAGAATGGTGAGAAATGAGAAAAATGGATTGAAGAAATGGAAAGATAAGAGATGATAGATAGAAACGACTCAACCTCCAAGTGGGCTCTGATACCACTTGATACGATCCCACAAAGGAATCAACCCCAATTTCGTCACTTGGAGGATATGGAGTTGGGATGCTCGACTTTGAGACGACAAACGAACTTAAAGACGAGTTGAATGATGGATATTCTTGAGTTAGAGACGACACACGACTCAAACACAAGATGATGGAATGATTGACGCCACAAAAGGTTGCGGAAGACCCTTTAATAAGTCGGAAAAGATCAATAATCGACAAACAAAAACTGATCCATGAATCTATGCTTAAAAGAGGTTTTTTTGATAAAAAGATAGATTGTCTTTTCTAAGGAGGCCACGAAAATATATAGGAGAGGAAGAAGAAGAGGCTTGGACATTCCCAAGACAACCTAGGAAATACAAGGAATAATAAATCTGTCTAGGAAATGCAATATGCATTAATCACTTCTTTGACTCCTCAAATGACCCTTGGAGTCTTAAGCCACGTTTTTGGACCTCTTATGGGCTTAAAACTCATTAACCAAAAGAGTCCCTTGATAGTGTAGTCCAATTACCTCATTAAAAACCTTAAGGAGAAAACCCAATGGGATAAAACTCACTTAAGGGAAAAAGAGTGTAATCGGACTGCACACTCTTTGGTTAATCTTCTTAAATACTCATCTCAAGCATCAAGGTAGGAATGTGTTGCATGGGATCACTCTTCTTCTTGGTTCCATAGCCATTTCCACGTTCCAATGGTGCTGAAGTTGAACTCAAATTCCACCAATCAATTCTTGAGCTTGAGAATAAAGTGGAGCTTCCCATGATCATATCAGCTTGGTCTTGAATGCAGTCTTCTACTCATCCCCTTCCCTCATTCTGATCTGGTGGTAACCACTCTTCAAATCGATTTTAGAGAAGATGGTGGATCCACATAACTCATCCAGCATGTCATCAAGTCTTGGAATCGGATGTCTGTACTTCACTGTTATGTTGTTGATAGCTCTGCGGTCTACACACATCCTCCATGTCCCATCTTTCTTGGGCACTAACAACACTGGTACAGCACATGGGCTTAAACTCTCACGAATATAGCCCTTACTCATCAGCTCATGTACTTGCTTCTGAAGCTCTTTAGTCTCAAGTGGATTAGTTTTGTAAGCTGGTTTGTTTGGCAACACAGAACCAGGCACTAAATCAATATGATGCTCAATTCCACGAATTGGAGGCAATCCCGGTGGTATCTCTTTAGGAAAAACGTCTGCATACTCCTCTATGATCTGTATCATCTCATGTGGAAGCTCCTCTGAAGGTTTAGTACACGCCAATATCTCCTTGTACACAAACATAAAAGTAGTCATTTCTGGATCAAACAACTTGTTAAACTCACTGTGATTGATGTACAATGCATTTGACACTTTCTCCTTCTCCTTTCTGTTCATATGCATCTGATCCTTGTAGATTTCAGCTGGTGTGAGTGGAAGAAGAGTGATTTTTCGTCCCTTGTACTCAAACACCTGCTTGTTTGTCTACCCATCATGCATCACACGCCTATCATATTGCCATGGTCTGCCCAACAGAACGTGACTAGACCTCATTGGCACAACATCACACAGCAACTCATCTTCATACTTCCCAATCGCCAACTTGATGAGTACTTGCTGAGAAATGGTTATAGCACCCTTGTTGTCTAACCACTGCAGCTGATACGGTTTAGGATGTGAAGTAGTCTTAAGATTAAGCTTCTTCACCATCTCCTCACTGGCGGCATTGGTGCAGCTGCCTCCATCAACAATCAAGGTGCAAACCTTATCCTCAACTACACATCTGGTGTGGAAGAGATTCTCATGCTGTTCCTTATTATCTGGATGAACCTGAATGCTCAATGCTCTGCGTGCAACAAGTAACTCTCCAACTGCTGCAGCTGCTTCTTCCTCCTCCAAATCGTCCTCTACCTCACTTTCTGAGCTATCCTGAGGCACAATCTCTCCTCCTTCTCTCAATAGAAACATCTTCTTATTAGGACAATCTCTGGAGTAGTGTCCCATTCCTTGACACTTGAAGCATCTGACATTGCTATTAGAAGTGCCATATCTGGTTTTAAGCTCTGTTTTGACCTCTTCTTTCACTACAGAGGTTGCGGGTCTATTATCTTTGATTGGAGCTGTTTTGGTGAATTCTCTTGGCTTAGGGATACTAGAAGTGAAATTAGACCTGCCAATTCTCCTCTTAAGTTGCGCCTCTATTAACTCAGCTTTGTGCACCATCTCTTGCACATCTTCATAATTTTGCAGCTCTACCTTATCTTGCAACTCTCTGTTCAATCCCCCAAGAAAAACAGACATCACCATATCATCATTGTCCCTCAAATCAGCTCTGATCATAAGTGTCTCCAACTCTTGATAGTAATCATGAACTGATCTGGTGCCTTGTACAAGGCGTCTCAACTTGCTCAGCATCTCTTTCTGATAGTGCGCAAGCACAAACTTTCTCCTCATGTGGCTAACAAGTTGATGTGATTTTCCCTAGGATAGAACTCTGAAAATCGGGGCTAGAGTACTCGGAATCGAATGAAACTTGAGCAGCGGATAGACTGGAGTGTGAGGAACGTGGTGCTAAGTTTTGAGCGGATTTGACCGAGGCGTTTCCAAGATATGACGGCAAAATCTCTGTGTGACAATAGAACTGATGGATTGATATGGCAGAATGGGTTAGGAATAAGATGAGGACGTGATCTGATGAGATGGATATGGCTGCTGATTCGCCTGAATTGGTGGGGTGATGAATTGAAGTGATTAAATGGATAGATTTATATGATTAGATGAATTAGTGAAGAATCTCTTGGCTCACAACGTGATGGGAGATTCAGGCTCTAGGATTTCCAGAACCGTGGCTTGAGAGCATGAAAACTTTAAAGAAGTCTTTTTGTCAAAATAATACTCTAAGAAATTTAAAACAAGTTCTGGGGTTTAAATACAACCCTAAAACAGAACAGCATGTAGTTTTTAAACCAAAAAACAACATGTAGTTTGAAACTTAAATAAAACAACGAAGCGTTTAAATAAAAACAACGAGGCATCCCCTAATGGTGCACCTCAAAATCTACTAAGTACAAAACCAGATTGGTTTGTACATTATTCTCCTAATGGTAAGACTCCTAAGTAACTCGCCGTAGTGATTCCATCTGCCTCATTAAAAACCATGAGAGAAAACCCAATTGGGACAAAACTCTCTATGGGAAAAAGAGTACAAACATCCTCACATAAGTTACCTAGTTATCATTACCAGGAGAAGTATTCAAGATGGAGATGTTGAAGACTTCTGCAGCTGCTAGCTCGTCAACTCCTTCGTCAATGAGGGAATGAGCTTCCTTGGCCATCTCCTTAGCTCTGGAACGTATAATCCGACCCTCTACTTCAGGTGCTGCAGTTGTTGTGTCATCCACGATCATATCATCCTCTCTCTCTTGAAAAGGATTTGTCCTCAAATCTGTATCTGCAACATAAGGAAGCAAATCGGAAACATTGAACGAATTTGATATGTTATACTTACCTCGGAGATCGATCTTGTAAGCATTGTTGTTGATCCTCTGGATGACTTCAAATGGACCATCAACTCGTGGCAGTAGCTTGCTCTTCCTCTCTTCTGGAAATCGGTCTTTCCTGAGATGAATCCAGACCAAATCTCCTTCTTCAAATATCAGCTCCTTTTTTCCTTTGTTGGCGTGCTTCTTGTACTGCTCTGTCTTCTTCTCTATGTTCTCCTTGGCTTTGGCATGAATTCTCCTAACTTGTTCAGCCTTTGCTTTTCCATCTGCACTACATTTCACACTCAAAGGCAAAGAAATCAAGTCTAGAGGGGATTGTGGGTTAAAACCGTAAACAATCTCAAAGGGAGAAAAGACAGTGGCAGAATGCTTAGCATGATTGTAAGCAAACTCTACATGTGGTAGACACTCTTCCCATGACTTGATGTTGCTCTTCACCAACGTCCTTAGAAGTGTTGACAACGTTCTGTTCACTACTTCTGTCTATCCATCTGGAGTAGTGTCCCATTCCTTGACACTTGAAGCATCTGACATTGCTATTAGAAGTGCCACTTCTGGTTTTAAGCTCTGTTTTGACCTCTTCTTTCACTACAAAGGTTGCAGGTCTGTTATCTTTGATTGGAGCTGATTTGGTGAATTCTTTTGGCTTAAGGATACTAGAAGTGAAAGTAGATCTGTCAATTCTCCTATTAAGCTGCGCCTCTATCAACTCAGCTTTGTGCACCATTTCCTGCACATCTTCATAATTATGCAGCTCTACCTTATCTTGCAACTCTCTGTTCAATCCCCCAAGAAAACGAGACATCACCATATCATGACTTTCCCTCAAATCAGCTCTGATCATAAGTGTCTTCAACTCCTGATAGTAATCACGAACTGATCTGGTGCCTTGTACAAGGCGTCTCAACTTGCTAAGCATCTATCTCTCTTTGATTGTGCGCAGGCACGAACTTTCTCCTCATGTGTCTAACAAGTTCTCTCCAAGTGGTGATTGGAGGCTCTCTTTGTCTGTCTCTGACGAGTCCCAACTGCTCCCACCACAACAATGCATAGCCATTAAACTCTGAAACTGCTATCTTAACCTTGTTAAGTTCATAAGTTCCCTGCACCAGAAAATTAGACTCCATCTTCCTCTCCCAATCCAAATATGTATTTGCGTCATTAGTGCCATGAAAAGGAGGGAATTGGATCTTAATGTTGCTTAGCTGCTATCTCAAAGGGTCATACTCACGTGCATTGCCTCAGTTTCTATGTCTCCTTAACGTTTCACCACTATATTCTGATCTTTCACCTTCTTCTGAATGCTCATGATCTGATTCCACATATATCCTATGTCCAGCAACGTAATCAGACCGTCTTTGTGGCTGTGAGCTTCTCCTTTGATGACCAACTGTTTCTCTGTCCCTAATTGGTGATTTAAGGCGTCCAACTCTCTGCTGTCTAGAAGAAGAACCCACGTGTGCCTTTCCTTAGCAATCTTGATTGCTTCATTATTACTAGGAGGCTCTGATGATTCTGGCTCGGTAGCACTTTGATCATTCTTTAGCTCTTTGAATCGGTTCTCAAACTTGCTATCAAGCTGCTCTAATTGCTGAATAAGCTGAGAAGCTATTGCTTGATTGGCTTTTTTGATTTGTCGAGTCATGGCTTTGTTTAGAGCTTCCATAGCTTCAGCTGAAAGCTCCATTGTACCTAAAAGGAAGTCAAAACAGCTCACAGTAACTACTTCTTAGACAAAAGAAAGAAATAAAAGCCTAAAAAAACGAAAATTCTAATCCTACTAGGAATAGGATTCCTAAACTAATCCTAATTCTAACAGGAAAACAGAAAACATAATCCTAATTCTAATAGGAAAACAGAAACTAATCATAATTCTAATAGGAAAACTCAAAATCTAATCCTAATTCTAATAGGAAAACAGAAACTAATCCTAATTCTAATAAGAAAACTCAAAACTAATCCTAATTCAATCAGGAAACGAAACATAATCCTAATTCAATCAGGAAAACGAATCTAAACCCTAACAATGAATGGGAACGAAAATACAAGAGAAAGAGAGATTAGGGTTAGAGATTTTCTCAGCCTTGGCACAGAGTTGGCTATGATACCACTTGATGTGATTCTCCCTAGAATAGAACTCTGAAAATCGGGGCTAGAGTACTCGGAATCAAATGAAACTTAAGCAGCGGATAGATTGGAGTGTGAGAAACTCGGTTATGAGTTTTGAGCGGATTTGATCGAGTATTTCTTGAGATACGTGGCAAAGATCTTTGTGAGACAAAGAACTGAAGGATTGATGGAGATGGATATGGCTGTTGATTCGTGTGAATTGGTGGGGTGACGAATTGAAGTGATTAAATGGATAGTTTCTGTGATTATATGAATTAAGTGAAGAATCTCTTGGCTCACAACGTGATAGGAGATTCAGGCTCTAGGATGTCCAGAACCGTGGGTGGCTTGAGAGCATGAAAACTTTAAAGAAGTCTTTTTGTCAAAATAATACTCTAAAGAAGTTTACAGCAAGTTCTGGGGTTTAAATATAACCCAAGAACCAAAACAACATGTAGTTCTAAACAAAAACAACATGTAGTTTGAAACTTATTAAAAACAGCAAAGCGTTTAAATAAAAACAACGAGGCGTCCCCTAATGGTGCACCTCAAAATCTACTAAGTACAAAACCAGATTGGTTTGTCATTATTCTCCTAATGGTAAGACTCCTAAGTAACTCGCCGTAGTGATTCCATCTGCCTCATTAAAAACCATGAGAGAAAACCCAATTGGGACAAAACTCTCTATGGGAAAAAGAGTACAAACTTCCTCACCTAAGTTACCTAGTTATCATTACCAGGAGAAGTATTCAAGATGGAGATGTTGAAGACTTGTGCAGCTGCTAGCTCGTCAACTCCTTCGGCAATGAGGGAATGAGCTTCCTTGGCCATCTCCTTAGCTCTGGAACGTGTAATCCGACCCTCTACTTCAGGTGCTGCAGCTGTTGTGTCATCCACGATCATATCATATAACTCAGATCCAGAGTAGCATATCTAGAAAACAGTCTTGATAACCATGGCGACAAAGTTTACAAGAGCCGAAAAAAGAAGATGTGTACGCTTGGAATCACAAGAGGAACCAGATGTACAATTCTAAGTCTTGAGCTTTGACAACTCTAAACTCAAAGAGATCCACTCTAGAACCCTCATTGGTCGGATCAGAAAATATGGTCCCTCCTCCCGTTCATGTCTAAAATGTGGAACACATCTTCTAGAGATGAAGGGACTGACCTTGGTCAGGGTCTATTCCAGTTTAAATTTGAAAATGATGCCAACATGAAGACTATTCTTCAAGGAAGATGATGAGAATGTTAAGAGCAACACTCAAGGGACTATGGGGGAGAAGTTTGAACCAACGGATGCTATGGAGATTCAACAAGGGCCAATGACTAGAGCTAGGACTAAGAAGCTTGCTGAAGCTATTTCTCTATTCATAAGTCATTCTTGGAACCCTTCCAGTGACTTAAGCGTGGATGCGATACACACAACTATCATCTGCATCCAAGCTAATGATCAACAATTGGGTTAGTGCTTCAATTGTACTCTTTTTCCCAATACTTGGTTTTGTCCCACTAGGTTTTCCAAGTTTGGGTTTTAATGAGGCAATTCGGTCACTACATCATTGTTCAACTCGTTGGTCATGAAGACCCAAGACAGAATATGAGAATATTTCCATTTATTCGTTGGTCAAGAAGACCTAAGGCATAATGAGAATATTTCCATTTATTAGACTGTTTTCTATTTTTTTGTTGGGCCAAATGTCTTGGGCCTAGTTATTTCATTTTCTCTACCTATTTAAGACTCAAAGTTGATGCTTGTAAACCCTAGACGTGATTGAGAACAATAGCCACCTTTCTTTCTAAGTGATTTAGAATACAAGTCGTTTTAGAGTGATTCTGAAACAAAAAACCTTTTGCTGAGTGATTCGCAAAGGTCCTATCTGATTCTATGTTTGAATCCTTGAATCAACTATCTAAACTACAAAGGAACCACACCCTTTTTTTAGTCTATCAACTTTGTGATTTGCTGCCTCTCCAAAAAACTCCAAATCGATCAATTGTTAGATTGGAATCTGTGAGCTCCACTCTCAAAGCTTCGATCCTCAAGGGAGGTTCATATCAGAAGACCATACCACTTCGCCAGATGGATGTTAATTCTGAAAAAATGGGAAGCAACAATCGATCCTACTTTCCCCTCTACCATTCCCTTCGGGATTCGCCCACAAGGACTTCTTGTCTATCTTTGGACACCTGAAATTATCTCAAGCATTGGAAAATTGGAAAAGATAGATATAACATCTATAGTGGCAAGGATGAAAATGCATATCAACAGACTAAAACCCTTAGTTATGAAGACTATTGCAGAAATTGCAGATGGAAGTGAAATCACAGTTCACCTAATGTATGAAAAGCTAGCTAACCGTTGCTACTTCTGTAAGAGACTTGACCACGAGAAAAAAAGGATGTCCTTACAATCCCAATGGTGAAACACATAGTGCATCTTCTGAGCTGGTTATTCCACCTAAACCAAACCAAAGAAGAGACATTAGTGTCATATCTTCTTCACAACCGTCTGCATCTTCCACATGTATGGCAAAGAAAATAAACCGGGAAGCTCCTATATACTCGAATCCACGTAACATCAAACCTAAAGGAGTAGAACCTGCAACAGTTGGTCAAAGATCTGGTAACCAAAGATCATAAGCTCGTGAAGTCAATTCGACTCTGGGGTGGAGGAAACTTCTCAGGAATGAAAGCCTAGCAATATCAGAAAGTCAGTCACGAATATTACTTGAATTTTCGTCCCAATCTAAGAAGGAAGTAGCTGCTAGAGAGTAAAATCCAGTGTTAGAGGGGATTGAGATACCAAAGCAGGCTTTGGATAACGCCATGAGGAGTCTTCAGGAATTTACGAACATGCAAGTGTGGCTGATCCAACTGAAAGGAAAGCCAGAAAAATGCGGATCCAAAAAGTTGTGGCTACGGGAGGCTTTGAACGTACGGCTATCAAGATGGCTCGGGCAAAAATCGCAAGTGAGATCCCAACTGAAGATCAGATATCACCATTGAGAATCCAAAGTGCTGAGAGAGGATCAGTTCACCAAAGGATTGGCCCTAGTGAACAAGAGGGTAATATCGTGATGAATACATCATCAATAGTGAGATCCCAAAACACAGAAAGGAGTCCTGCTTTCAAAAGAGTTGGACCCCCTAATAAGGACTCACTCGGTGCAGCTGACAAGGACTCACATGAAAGGAACATAAAAGAGGAAAGGGTTTCAGCTTTACGGAGGATAAACCAATCTTTTGAGCAGAATCTAAGTGAGGTTGTCCTTACTTCTCCAAACAATAACCAGAGCAATGACAGAATCCCTGCCTTGCAAAGATTTGGTTCCATGAACCCTGATGAGTGAAACCCTCCAAGCCCTCCAAGGAAAGAATCTAACAAAAAGAAAGTTGGAAGACCTGTAAGAAAGTCCGATGATTTTTCCTGGAATTAATGTAAGGAAGAGGAAAATTGTTCAAGTAAACCATCACCAAGAAGGAAAATCCCTCGGGATAAATCTAAAAAGGATGATGAGCTCTAACCAAGCAGGTTCTTCAATGCCAAATGTAAAAAATCAGCGTGAAGAAGAATGGTAACAAGAGGAAGCAATTGTTCAAAACCAGAAAACAATCAGAAGAAATTTAGAAGGGAAAAAGTTGAATTTTCACAATCCAACAACTCTTTTCCTTAGTCATTTTGAGCTGGAACTGTTAAGGTCTCGGGAATCCCTTGTCAGTTCATCGTCTTAAAGGGTTGAAGACTACACAATCCAGACATAATATTCCTAATGGAAACGGAAAACCCGGATGCAATGGTTTTATCTACAGTGGCAAGTCTTAACTTTGCAAATCTTAAAATCGTTCCTCCCCAAGGTCATGGAGGAGGGGGCTTAATTCTAGTCTGGTCCGAGAGAGTTCATGTGAAAATTCAATATGAAGGGCAAAGCTTCTACTCTACTTTCACCTATTGCAGCACCGATAAAACGACAAGAAAAACAATTTGGTTGAAGCTACTTGAGATATCAAAATTCAGAGATGCACCTTGGCTAGCATGAGAGACTTCAATGATATCTTATAAAATGAAGAAAAACAAGGAGGCCTAATCACACCAGAAAGTTATTTGTCGGATTTTAGATCCTTTTTTTCTGAAGCAGGCTTATTTGATTTACCTCATACAGGTGACCCACTCTCTTGGAGAGGAGTTAGACATTCTCACACGGTCAGATGTCGACTTGATAGAGTAGTTTCAGATGCAAAATGGTTTGATTTGTATCCTACAAGTAGAGCAGCTTACTTATGGTTTGAAGCAACTGATCATAAGCCTCTATTAACCTGTCTTGAACCTGAAAAGAAAAGGAAAAAAGCCATCTTTAGGTATGATAGAAGATTCAGAGACCATCTCGAAGTCAAAAAGATTGTGGAAAATATATAGAACCAAACTAAAGCTGTCCTGTTTAAATACATGATTACTAGGACCAGAGCTTCTTTAATTCAATGGGTCAAAAAGAAAAATATCAACAGCAGGAAATGCATAGAAATTCCAAGAAGGAATTATAGGAAGCTTTGGTATGCCCGATAAAAGATGCAAACAAGATCAAGATCACTGCCAAACTTCAGAAAGCTTACGCTGAGGAGGAGGAGTTTTGGAGACAAAGGAGCCGTATACTCTGGCTCCAATCTGGAGGAAAAAACCTCTCTTCTTTCTTCCATGCTGCTACAAAATCTTGGAGGATTAGAAATAATTTTGCAGTTATTGAGACAGTTGATGGTACAAAAGTACACAAAGAAGAAGAAATCGCTTAAGTTATAGTAAAGTACTTCCAAGGAATATATACTTCATCTGAAAATCCAAGTTTAGTGATAGTCACAGAAGCCATAACCAGCAGAGTTACGGAATAAGACAACAATGAGCTTTTAAAAGACCCATCAGATGGAGAAATCAAGTTGGAAGCTTTCTCTATCCATGCGGACAAGGCGCATGGACCAGATGGTTTTTCAGCATCGTTCTTCAAGTCGAATTGGTAAACAGTCAGACCTGTATTTAACTAAGAAGTTAAAGAGTTCTTCAATACTGGTTTGATGCCGAGGAAGTTAAAGAGACCTTCATTAGACTGATACCTAAAATCTCGTATCCGAGAAAAGCAGGTGACTGTAGTGGAATTTCATCAACGAAAGACTAGAGTGGAATTTCATCAATGAGGAACTACTAAAAATGGGTTTCCATAGCAAAGTAATCGACTGGCTCATGCAATGCATTACAACAGTATCATACTCTGTCATTGTAAATGAAGACCCAAAAGGAAAAATAAAACCAATCCGAGGCATAAGACAAAGTGACCCTCTTTCACCTTACCTTTTCATCATTTGTGGAAAGGTTCTTTCAGGTATTTGCTTGCAAGCTATGGAAGATAAAACTCTCTTAGGTCTAAAAGTTTCAAAAGATGGACCATGATCAATCATCTCCTGTTTGCGGATGATACCATGTTTTTTTGCAAAAGATCTCCAAAGAACATCAAAACATTGCAAGAAATAATCAGCAATTATGAAAAAGCATCATGTTAAGCTATCAATAAACGATAATATGCAGTCACATTCTCAAGGAAAATGGATCAAAGACGCAAATCAGAGCTAAAGGCAGACCTACAAATTACTCAAGAATGAGGGTTAGGCAAATACCTCGGGCTACCGGAACACTTTGGGAAAAGAACGAAGGATCTATTTAATGGCATCATTGATAAAATCCATCAAAAAGCATAAGTTGGTTAAGCAAACTTTTATCTCATGCGCGGAAGAGTGTGATGTTAAAAAGTGTCCTAAGTTCAATGCCTACTCATGCTATGACGTGTTTTCTGCTGCCAGTCTCTCTAAGAAACAGAATTCAATCTGAACTTTCCAGACTCTGGTCGTTGCATCTATGACCGAAAATCAAAATGTTTATCTGGGAAATTCTTAAGGGAGCTTTACCTGTAGGCGAACAATAAATATCAAGACATATGGATGTGGGTCCCAAGTGTAAGAGACATGTAGAAAATTTTAGATGATTCACCATACCTTCTTCACTTGTCAGTACGCGCAAAACATTTGGTCACAAGCACCGCTGCAGTTTATGCCCAATTTTGCGAGCTCGATCCCAATCCCACGAATGTGGAGTCTTGAGAAATGTGAAAAGCATACCGCCTATAGGTTGCACAACTTCACCACTAGTTCCTTGGATCCTCTAGGCAATTTGGAAAGCACGCAACAACCTCCTTTTCAATGGCAAATCTCAGTCAGAAGACGAAGTACTGCTTGGATCTGTTGTGATGGCCGAATAATGGATCAGCGCGCATGAACCAGTAAAGTCAAAAGCAAATACCAATCTGCTAGAAGGAAGAAACAGAGAAGATCAACCTAACCTTTCTAGGAATAGCCAATTGTTTATGCTGAAAACGGTTTTCTATTTAGAACCTGGAAATGAGATTACAAAGTATTTTTTAAGAATAGAATATCGAGAACTAAGATTTAGCAAATTAGCGAAGTCACTTCTTTGCCAAAGCCGAGCTCAATTTTCCAGGAAAAAAGATCTCTTGAACGTCTCACAGCCTCTCCCCTTTATATGTGCTATGTGATCTTTCTCATTAGTGTTGATTGATTTCGTCATTAAGTGTTCCTTAATCAGTGCGGTGCAATCTGCACGGTCAATTAATTGCTCTGTAGATTCAGCTCGGGTCCCTGACTTCGCGCTGATTAACGAAACTCGTAATTGGAAAATGGGCCTTAGTGGGCTGGATTGATCATATTTGGCCTATGGTTAACAATTGCCCCCTAGCTTCTTTATTTGAGTGTGGTAGTGATGAGGAAGAGATTTCGTTTCCTTTGATTTGATTTGTTTGGATTTTCAAATATTCTGACTTCGACGCATTAATGAGATGAAGAACGGTCAGATTTTTGAGAGAGTAGATCGATGGCAATCGTTGCTGCGTCGATCGTTTATAATAGTGCGTGAAATAGTGGGCGCCTTGGTCGAATTCGCAGAAACTGTTTTTCTACTATCCTGTCATTCTTGACACTTCTTTCCTATCTTTAATTTGCGTCATTTTTCTCTTGTTTTACTCTCGTCTCATTTCATATTTTCTTCATCTTATTCTTTCACCTTGATTTACTCTAAATGGCATCTAGTTCAAGATCTAGACTTTTCGGTCGATCTTCTTCCAGCTCGGGGCTTTCCATCGCCGATTTGGAGTCATTTCTTGCTCAGAACAGGATCTCGGCTTCGATCGAGCTTTGCGGCTCTTTCCCTACGCCCTTTCCCTTCTTCGTAGCTGGGTTATATCCTTGGGTTTCTCAGCTCTTCCAATATCGAATCTTCTAAAGAAATACACTTTCTGGGATGTTATGGTTGCCTTGGGGAAGGTTAGTACATTATTATTTATTTTTTTCCAGTTTTTATAACTTTCTCCGTTTTGATCAGGTTGACGGGCTGACTGCAAACCTTGTTAGCGGTAATGAAGACCACTATTCTAAGGTTTCCACGGTTCCACCTCCGTCTGTTAGTAGGGACACTTTTGTAAAAAAGGGATGTTGAGCTTTCTTTTCTTCGATAACAGAACTCGGCATTAGTATCAAAGGGGCTGAACAATGAGAGGACGAGGGCACTCTTGGTGAAAGAGGTTAAGAAACTTCAATCGGTCCAAAAAAAGTCAGTTGAGTGCATTCAGGCATCTACTGTTGGTCAGTACTAGAGGGTGTTGGAAAAAGCCTAAGGTCTTTATGACCGGAAGGTGGAGGAGCTGCAGTGTGTCTCGATGCACCAAGTTTGTGAGGCTCGCGTGGAGATGGCTAAGCGTTCTCGCGAGGACCCATTCACTAAGGAGGAGGTGAAGGAACTCGAAGAGAGTCGGTCAGCGGCTGGGGCAGCAACTCATGTTGTGCGGTGGCCCGAGCTTGACCTTCATGACCTTGGTGTTATCGGACCTATTGCTGGTAAAACCTGGTCTGATCAAGGCACCTCGAGCCCGACTTCCGATGACGCCACTCCTGGAAGCCCCGTTTAAATAAGAATTTTTGAACTTAATGTATTTTGATTATTTTTAATAACCTAGTATTTGATTTTACCTTTGCTTGAACATTTCTTTTGCCTTTTACTTAAACATTTGGCGAGAAGGCTTTAATCCATTTTGTTTGATAGTTGCTTTGCTTATTGGGTCTGCTTAGGTTTTTTTCAAGATGCTCGTCGTAAGGCCAAACGCGTATAGGTGTATTTGCTTTTATTGAGTTTATATGGCTCATTTTTCAGGGCGATTGCTGGGTAGCTGCTCCGTGCTACCAAATTGTTATCTCCCTGCGATCGGAGTCATCGGTTTGAACGTTTTCAGTTTGCATTAGTGGTACTCCTCTTCTAGTTCTAGCTATTGTGTAACACGATATCAGTTTCCTGGAAGAAATCTACTCGACCCCACGGTGGGCGCCAAAAATTGTTTATGCTGAAAACGATTTTCTATTTAGCAAGTGGAAATGAGATTACAATGTGTTTTTGAGAATACGATATCAAGAATTAAGATTTAGCAAATTAGCGAAGTTACTTCTTTGCCAAAGCCGAGCTCAATTTTCCAGGAAAAAAGATCCCTTGAAACGTCTCATGGCCTCTCCCCTTTATCCGTGCTTTGTGATCTTTCTCAGAAAGGTTGATTGATTTCATCATTAAATACTTCTTAATCAGCACGGCACAATCCGTACTGTCAATTAATTGTTCTGTTGATTCAGCTCGGGTCCCTGACTTCACGCTGATTAACAGAGCTCGTAATTGAGAATTGGGTCTTAGTGGACCGAATTGATCGTATTGGGCTTATTGTTAACACCAACCAAACTTGATAACTTGCTACACTGATGCGGCTTTAGCGTGAAGGTGATAGAATGGTTGGGCTTGAATAGATTTTCAAAGAAGAAACCGCAACTCTAAAATCAGGATCAAAAGTGAAGCTATTCGTTAGCTCATCTCTCACGGTTGAAGCACTTACTCTTTGAAGTGCAATGAAATATGCTCAAGCTTTGGGCATAATAAGAATCGAATTTAGATCTGATTTCCTCAATCTAATCTCGAGGCTGACCAAAAGACGAGACAATCATGGAGATTCATGAGATATTATTTGATATCACCAATCTTCTCCCTTATTTTGAGTTTTGATCTTTCAAATTTATCTCTAGATTTCGTAATAGTGATTTTGATGTAGTAGCCAAGTTGGCTCTCGAACGCGTGATTGACATAAAATAAAATATAAATTATTGTGTGTCTTACATTAGCACAATATACATACTAGAACAAATTATTTTGCATAGGACCAAAGTATTTCAGGTCCAGTTTTGTTTGGGAGAAAAAAAAACTTGTTAAAATATCTAAAAAATCTGAAGACAAAATTTTATATTGCGATAAGAAATAAGAGTTATAAGATAATTGTTAACAACAGGTCCACCACGATCAGTATGTGATGTGATCGTGAGTAGCATAGAAGCTAAGGAACCAAAGCTGGTAGGACCAATCACGCGTTCGAGAGCTAAGGATTTGGCTAAGGAAGCTCACTCGCTCATGACTGAAGGATCGTTCTCGCCACCAGCTATGCAAGTCTTCAACATCTCCAACTTGAAGACTTCTCCTGGTAATGATAACTAGGTAACTTAGGTGAGGAAGTCTGTACTTTTTTTCCCATAGAGAGTTTTGTCCCAATTGGGTTTTCTTTCATGGTTTTTAATGAGGCAGATGGAATCACTATGGCAAGTTACTTAGGAGTCTTACCATTAGGGGAATAATGTACAAACCAATCTGGTATTGTACTTAGTAGATTTTGAGGTGCACCATTAGGGGATGCCTCGTTGTTTTTATTTAAATGCTTCGTTGTTTTATTTAAGTTTCAAACTACATGTTATTTTTCAGTTTAAAAACTACATGCTGTTATGTTTAGGGTTGTATTTAAACCCCAGAACTTGCTGTAAAAGTTAGAGTTGAATAATAGCAAACACTTTTCTTTGAAAGAAAATCGAGTTCTTCTCTGAATTACTGATTCCTTGAATGCGTTCTTTGAATCTGGGATTTCATTACACGTTGTGAATTTGAATCCCTTCTACCTAATCACCATCACGTTCTTCTCCTCCATCATTCCATCAGTTCTATTGACTCTCAGAGAGTTTACCATCGTATCTCATAAACCCCTCGATCAATTCCGCTCAAAACTCATCACCATGTTCCTCACACTCCAATCTATTCGCTGCTCAAGTTTCATTCGATTCCAATTTCTCTAGCCCCGATTTTCAGAGTCCTATCCTAGGGAGAATCACATCAAGTGGTATCAGAGCTGGTTCTGAAAAAGGCTGAGCAAACCCTAAACGGCTGAGCAAACTCTAAACCCTTTTCTCATTCTTGTTATTTTCGAATCCATGTTGCAATAGGAATTAGTTTTATTTTGGTTTTCCTGATTGAATTAGGATTAGGGTTCGTTTTCCTGATTGAATTAGGATTAGGATTTTTCTTTTTATTCCTATTTGCTTTAGGATTAGGCTTTTAGTAATTCCAGATTGCTTTAGGTTTATGATTTCGTTTATTCCTACTTGTTTTAGGAGTAGAATTTTGTTATTCCAGATTGCTGTAGGATTAGGTTTTTGTTTATTTCCTTGATTTGTTTTATCTTAGAACTTGTTACTGTGATTTTAGTTTGAATTTTTCAGGTTTTCCATGGAGCTTTCAGCTGAAGCTATGGAAGCTCTGAACCGAGTTATGAGTCAGCAAATCAAAGAGGCAAATCAGTCTATTGCCACTCAGCTTACTCAGCAAATAGAGCAGCTCAACAGCAAGTTTGAGGACCGATTCAAAGGTCTATTGAAAGAGCGCAGTGCTTCGGACGCTGAATCTTCAGAACCACCTAGCCCCAATGAAGCTATACGCCTCGCCAAGGGTAAAGCACACGTGGGAGAACCTTTGAGACAACTACGCCGAACAATCAGATCACCTATCAGAGGTGGAGAAGCGCTTCATAATCATAAGAGAAACGTTGAGGGTTCAAGGAGAGCACAATCACGTCCACACCATGTTGCTGGACATAGGATTTATGTGGAATCAGATCGTGAGCATTCAGAATAAGGTGAAAGATCAGATTATAGTCGTGAAATGTTAAGGAGACCCAGAACCAGAGGCAATGCACGAGATTATGATCCCTTGAGACAGCAGCTGAATCATATCAAGATTCAATTTCCTCATTTCCACGGTAGCAATGATCCAGAAGCTTACCTTGATTGGGAGAGGAAGATGGAATCAAATTTTTTGGTTCAAGGGACATATGAGCTTAATAAGGTGAAGATAGCTATATCTGAATTCAATGGCTATGCATTTTTGTGGTGGGAACAGTTGGGACTCATGAGAGATCGACATAGAGAGCCTCCAATCACGACTTGAGATCAGCTTACTGAACAAATGAGGAAGAAGTTCGTTCCTGCACATTATCAGTGTAAAGTTCTTAGTAAACTTAGACGTCTCACTCAAGGAATTAAATCAGTTAGAGACTACTATCAGGAGTTGGAAACGTTTCTGATCAGGACTGATGTGAGAGAAAGTGAAGACATGGTGATGTCTAGGTTTCTTGGGGGACTTAACAGAGAGCTTCAGGATAAAGTAGAGTTGCAGAACTACGAAGATGTGCAAGAGATGGTCCATAAGGAAGAGTTGATTGAATCGCAGCTCAAGAGGAAAGTTGGCAGATCTACTTTCACTTCCAATATTCCAAAACCGAGAGAATTCAACAAACCAGCCTCATTCAAACCAGCGACAACAACAGTTAGAGAAGAGGTTAAAACCGAGTTTAAACCCAGAAGTGGATCTTCTACTAGCAGCATCAGATGCTTTAAATGTCAAGGAATGGAACATTACTCCAGAGATTGTCCTAACAAGAAAATGTTTCTGCTGAAAGAAGGAGGAGAGATTGTACCTCAAGATAGTTCAGAAAGCGAAACAGAAATTGATGTAGAGGAAGAAGAAGAACCAGCAGCAGTTGGAGAGATGTTAGTAGCACGCAGAACTTTGAGTGTTCAGATTCATCCAGACGATAGGGATGTTAGTAGCAGTTGTGTAGTTGTTAGTAGCACGCAGAACTTTGAGAATCTCTTCCACACAAGATGTGTAGTTCAGGATAAGGTTTGCACCTTGATTGTTGATGGAGGCAGCTGCACAAATGCCGCCAGTGATGAGATGGTGAAGAAGCTTAATCTTAAGACTACTTCACATCCAAGACCGTATCAGCTGCAGTGGTTAGATAACAAGGGGGCTATAAATGTTTCTCAGCAAGTACTCATCAAGTTGGCAATTGGGAAGTATGAAGATGAGTTGTTGTGTGATGTGGTCCCTATGAAGAGTAGTCATTTTTTGTTGGGAAGGCTGTGGCAGTATGACTGGCGAGTTCTTCATGATGGCTACACCAACAAGCAGATTTTTGAGTTTAAGGGACGCAAGATCACTCTTCTACCCCTCACTTCAGGGCAAATTTACAAGGATCAGCTGCATATGAATCGCAAGGATAAGGAGAAAGTGTCTAACAGCTTGTACATCAGTCTCAGCGAGTTCAACAAGCTTTTTGATCTAGAGATGACTACCTTTATGTTCGTTTATAAGGAGTCATTGACAAGTATAAAACCAGCAGCAGAACTTCCTCATGAGGTGATTCAAATTATTGAGGAGTATAAGGATGTTTTTCCAGAAGAGATACCATCAGGTTTGCCTCCAATTCGTGGGATTGAGCATCGTGGGTTTGCCTCCAATTCGTGGTTATCATCAAATTAGAATGAGAGAAGGGGATGAGTGGAAGACTGCATTCAAGACCAAGCAAGGGTTATATGAGTGGCTGGTTATGCCGTTTGGTCTCACCAATGCTCCCAGCACATTCATGCGTCTCATGAATCACACTCTCAGACCGTTCATTGGGCTGTTTGTAGTAGTCTACTTCGATGATATACTCGTCTACAGCAAAGGTTTGGGAGAGCATTTAGAACACATCCGCAGGGTTCTAGATGTTCTTCGCTCTCAATCTCTTTTTGCTAATTACTCTAAGTGTTCATTCTGTACTACTGAGGTTATTTTTCTAGGTTTTGTAGTTAGTGCAGATGGAGTTAGAGTAGATGACGAAAAGATCAAGGCAATCAAGTATTGGCCTACGCCTAAGAATGTTGGAGAAGTCAGAAGCTTTCATGGACTTGCTAGATTTTATAGGCGATTTATTCAAAACTTCAGCACCATAGCAGCACCATTAAGAGAAGTAGTCAAGAAGGAAGTTGGATTCAGATGGGAAGAAGCACAAGAGCAGGCGTTTTCAGCCTTGAAAGAGAAGCTTATCAATGCCCCACTTTTAGTTCTTCCTGATTTTAAGAAAACATTTGAAATTGAATGTGATGCCTCAGGAGTTGGCATTGGAGCTGTTTTGATGCAGGATAGGAAACCAGTTGCATACTTTAGTGAGAAGCTAGGAGGATCCACCAGCAACTACCCAACCTATGACAAGGAGCTGTATGCACTAGTTAGAGCACTTCAAACGTGGCAGCATTATTTGTGGCCTAAGGAGTTCGTCATTCACACAGATCACGAGTCTCTCAAGTACTTGAAAGGACAGCAAAAGCTCAACAAGAGACATGCCAGATGGATGGAGTTTATTGAGACCTTCCCCTACGTTGTTAAGTACAAGAAAGGTAAGGATAATGTAATCGCAGATGCATTATCCAGAAGGTACACTCTAATCTCTACTTTAACTTCAAAATTAGATGGTTTTGAGCACATTGTAGAGCTTTATGAGACTGGCATTGATTTTGCTGAGAGCTATGGTAAATGCTATAAGTTTGCTTGTGATAAATACTTTAGACAGGATGACTATTTATTCTACAACAATTGATTGTGCATACCAAGAGGATCCATCAGAGAATTGTTGGTTAGAGAAGTTCATGGTGGCGGATTGGCTAGTCATTTTGGAGTTTCCAAGACCTTACTTGGATTGCAAGATCACTTCTATTGGCCTAACATGAAGTCAGACGTTGAGAAGGTTTGTTCTAGATGCGCTGTATGCAAAATGGCAAAGAGTAAGGTGCAGCCTCACGGTTTGTACATACCTCTCCATATCCCTTCTCAGCCTTGGACTCATATTTCCATGGATTTCGTGCTTGGCTTACCTCGAACCAGAAATGGTAGAGATTCTATTTTTGTAGTTGTTGACAGGTTCAGCAAGATGGCATACTTTATAGCTAGTCACAAGACCGATGATGCTGTTAGTGTAGCTAACTTGTTTTTCAGGGAGATAGTTCGCTTGCATGGAATGCCTCAAGTGATAGTTTCAGATCGAGATACCAAATTCTTAGGACATTTTTGGAGGACTTTATGGGCTAAACTAGGAACTAAGCTCACGTTTTCAACGAGTTGTCACCCTCAAACTGATGGTCAAACCGAGGGTGGTGAACAGGACGTTATCTACACTTCTCAGAGTGTTGGTTAAGAGCAACATCAAGTCATGGGAAGAATGCTTACCACACGTTGAGTTTGCCTACAATCACGCTAAGCATTCTGCCACTCTCTTTTCTCCCTTTGAAATCGTTTATGGCTTTAATCCTCAGTCACCCCTAGACTTGATCCCTTTGCCTTTAAGTGTGAAATGTAGTTTAGATGGAAAAGAAAAGGCTGATCAGGTGAGGAAAATACACGCTAAAGCTAAGGAGAATATAGAGAAGAAGACAGAGCAATATGAGAAGTATGCAAACAAGGGCCGGAAGGAGCTGATCTTGGAAGAAGGAGATTTGGTGTGGATTCACCTAAGGAAAGATCGATTCCAGAAGAGAGGAAGAGCAAGCTTCATCCACGAGTTGATGGACCATTCGAATTCGTGAGGAGGATCAACAACAACGCCTATCAGATTGATCTCCAAGGTAATTACAACATATCTCCAACATTCAATGTTTCTGACTTGCTTCCATATGTTGCAGATTCGGATTTGAGGACAAATCCTTTTGAAGAGGGAGAGGATGATGTGATCGTGAGTAGCATAGAAGCTAAGGAACCAGAGCTGGTAGGACCAATCACGCGTTCGAGAGCTAAGAAGTTGGCTAAGGAAGCTCACTCGCTCATGACTGAAGGATCATTCTCGCCACCAGCTATGCAAGTCTTCAAATCTCCAACTTGAAGACTTCTCCTGGTAATGATAACTAGGTAACTTAGGTGAGGAAGTCTGTACTCTTTTTCCCATAGAGAGTTTTGTCCCAATTGGGTTTTCTTTCATGGTTTTTAATGAGGCAGATGGAATCACTACGGCAAGTTACTTAGGAGTCTTGCCATTAGGGGAATAATGTACAAACCAATCTGGTATTGTACTTAGTAGATTTTGAGGTGCACCATTAGGGGACACCTCGTTGTTTTTATTTAAACGCTTCGTTGTTTTATTTAAGTTTCAAACTACATGTTATTTTTCGGTTTAAAAACTACATGATGTTCTGTTTTAGGGTTGTATTTAAACCCCAGAACTTGCTGTAAAAGTCATAGTTAAATAATAGCAAACACTTTTCTTTGAAAGAAAATCGAGTTCTTCTCTGAATTGCTGATTCCTTGAATGCGTTCTTCGAATCTGGGATTTCATTACACGTTGTGAATTTGAATCCCTTCTACCTAATCACCATCATGTTCTTCTCCTCCAATTTCATCAGTTCTATTGACTCTCAGAGAGTTTACCATCGTATCTCATAAACCCCTTGATCAATTCCGCTCAAACTCATCACCACGTTCCTCACACTCCAATCTATCCGCTGCTCAAGTTTCATTCGATTCCAAGTTCTCTAGCCCCGATTTCAGAGCCCTATCCTAGGGAGAATCACATCAGTATGTGCCCACTAAGGCCCATTTCCTAATTACAAACTCTGTTAATCAGCGCGAAGTCAGGGATCCGAGCTGAATCAACAGAACAATTAAATGCATTGTGGGTTGCGTCGTGCTAATTAAGGAGTACTTAATGACGAAATCAATCAACATTAATGAAAAAGATCACAGAGCACGGATAAAAGGCACAGGCGTGAGACGTAGGGGAGGATCTTTTTTCTGGAGAATTGAGCTCGGTTTTGGCAAAAAAGTGACATTGCTAATTTGCTAAATCTTAGTTCTTGATATTAAATCTCATAAACACTTTGAAGTCACATATTCATTTTCTAATAGAAAATTGTTTTCGGCATAAACAATAATTAATTAAGAAAAACAAAGCTAACACATTTTCAAATGTTAATATCGGATCTCTCAAAAAAGAGAAATTCATCATGAAGATTGACCAAACTTACTAGCTGAAGAAGTGTAATGTTTAAGGTGTGGAATCTATTTTAAAACGATATATGTTTGATTAGGTAAAATAGCCCAAAATAGAGAAAAATAATTAATGGAATCAATTGTAAAATTTAACCCTCTAAACTATAAAAAAGAAAATAGGAAAAAGTTTCATTTTCTAAGTGTATTTTTTTAATCGTGTTAATTTTAATACAAATTATGAAATAGTGTATAATCTTACAAGAATTGTCTAAAAATCCAAATAACCAACATAAAGTTTAAATTTTGGGCCAAAATCAACACTGACCATTAATAATGTTAGTCAACTGTTAAATTTCCGTTAAATGACAAGTGTGCAATAAGAAAAAAAAGTTATTTTCAAACTGAACTTCTTTTGAAATATTGATTTCAAATAAATTTAAATAAATTAATTAAATTATATTATTAGTATAAAATTTATTACTATTTCTATAATTAATATTTACAAAAATATAAGATTTGTGTTTAAATTTACAATAGATAAAAATTATATATATAAATATAAATATTTACATATAATAACCAAAAATTTAGTAAGTATATTTTCTTTATATATATTATTTGAAAATATAAATTCCCAAATTTGACGGAACGATCCAATAAACTATAAATCCTTAGCCTGAGTAACCATTATTGACTGATTAAAAACTACATACTCATTCTTTAAATTAAGTTGTATATCACTGAAAAAATCATGAAAATTTCTATATCAAAGATTTTAGTAGTTTCATCTCCAATGTTGCTTATTATTCTCAGTCTTTTAATGGTTTCTATCTTTGACACCACTGGTTCTATAGTCTTCTTTTAAAGTACTTTAACAACAGAAGAAAAGCATGACTCTGCAAAAAACAGAGTAGAGAAAGTGACACAAATATGTATGGTACCAAACTAGAGAATTACAACCAAATATATGTTTGAGGCGTTGAGTAAATTAATGAGATAGGGTATGTGTTTAATCACTCATATGCTCATAAAGTTTGGGTTGCCTTAACTGAAAACTTTAATATGAGTTCCCAAGCAATAATGTTTGAACTAAGAAGAGCTTTGCAAGTGATGTCATAATATAGAAAACATCTCTTATAATATTGCAGGGATTTCAGAAAACATATGTAATAGTTTTTGTAAAATCTTTTTCGTTATATTTTAATGTGTTTTGAGACTTTTTAAAAATTTCAGAATTTATAGCTTCAACTCATATTTTTGGTCATGTGTGGGTTAATCACTTTTTTCAATTTTGATTAAATTTGAGAATATATATATATATATACTCTCTCTCTC
>JAKUCM010004028.1:0-26592 GCA_023374145.1 Lepidium sativum
TTTGAGTTAGAAATCCATAATTAGATATTTTTTTCACATCATAACTATTATAATAAATTTGTATAAAACTTTTCTTTTCTCTTTCATATGTTTTTTTCCAAGGCAAACTGTAACACTCGCGTTCCGCGGACCCTTCGGGTGATTCCAGATGGGTTCGAGGGACAAGGGAAGTTGGGTTAGGAAATAAGGAAGGATAGGGGTTTTTGTCGGATAAGACAGTTGGAATTCAGACAAGGCAATGGGAAAATCAGACAAGGAAATGAGAATTCGGACAAGGCAGTAGGAATTCGAACAAGGCAGTGGGAATTCGGACAAGTCCCTGGAATTTCGGACAAGACAGTGAGAAATCTAGACAAGTCCATGAAATTCAGATAAGGGAGTGATAGTGTCAGGACAAGGGAGTGACAATGTCCAAACAGGTAGTGAGTTCGGACAGGTAGTGAAGTGTTCGGACAGGGAGTGAAGTGTCAGAACTGAGAGAGTGATACTGGGAAGTGGTTGGACCAGTCATGGTCGGTCCAGGGAGTTAAGTGTCCCGTGGGTTGGATTTGGTCCAACTTAAGTGAGATTGAATTTGGCCTTCTTCTCAAAACATGAAGAGCTCACACTCCTTTCTGATAACCGAAGAGCTTAAGCTCCTCTTGAAATTGATGATGTCAAGAGCTTACTCCTTGAAATTGATGAGCTCAAGTTTCATCTTGAAAATTAAAGAGCTTAAGATACTTCTTTAATTCAATGACCTCAAGCCTCATCCCAAAAACAAAAAAGCTCAAGTTCCTTCACAGCCTCAAGCTTCAGATCAAAAACGGAAGAGCTCAAGCTCCTTCTTAGAAATCGACGAGCTCAAACTTCGTCCTAAAAGTGGAAGAGCTCAAGTTCTTTCATTATAATTGAAGAGCTTAAGCTCCTTCTTGAAGTCGATGAGCTCAAGCTTTGTCCCAAAAATGGAAGAGCTCAAACTTTTTATCAAAATTTGAAGAGCTCACGCTTCTTTCTGATAATCGAAGAGCTAAAGCTCTTCTCGAAATCGATGAGGTCAAGATTCGTTCCCAAAATTGAAGAGTTTAAGCTCCTTCTTGAAATCGACGAACTCAAGCTTCTTCCCGAAAACTAAAGAGCTTAAGTTTCTTCTTTAATTCAACGAGCTCAAGCTTCATCCTAAAAATGGAAGAGCTCAAGCTCCTTCTCAAAAATCGACGATCTCACACTTCGCCCAAAAGTGGAAGAGCTCAAGTTCCTTCCCAAAACTTTAAGAGGTTAAACTCCTTCTCGAAATTGATGAGCTCAATCTTCGTCCTAAAAATTGATAGGTCAAGCTCCTTCTCAAAAAGGTCCAATAACTGGAATAGCTAAAGTTCCTTCCATGTAATTGAAGAGTTTAAGCTTATTTTCAAAATTGACGAACTCAAGTGTTGTCCTAAAAAGAGAAAAGCTCAAACTCCTTCTCAAAAATGAAAGAGATCACGCTTTTTCCTGATAATCAAAGAGACGAAGAATTCCGACCACCAGTCCACGTATCAAAAAGAGCAAATATCCTCGTTGGTCGACACACCATACTTAACCTCTATGATAAGCAACACCACCATGTTTTAAACAGTCAAAGGGGTAAAATCCATATGGTGCTTATCACAGTAGTCGATAAGAAGCTGCGGGAGAGATAACCACAAGTGTGACTTTACAAAAAAAAATCCTCGTGAAAACTGACGAACAGAGGAAGAGTTCGTCATGGATGATCTTCTGGGCCAGAACGGGGAATTCCAAGCCACTCGTCCATTTCACACATGGACCTAATATTTGATAAAGATTTAAGTGAAGATAATGAGGATGCCTTTACCACCTTCGAGCAGTCAAGTGACCTCTTGTCCCTAGTCCGCATCAATGACCCCTCGATTGATGACCTCCATGTCCATGTCATCATTTCATTGATTGAAACTACGTTTTATCATTGTCTCCTTGATTAATAACCTCTATTATCAGATTGAAATCCCCTTGATTGACAACCGACCTATTAATATCTCAGATGAAGGAATTGTCAACAAAGAACTTGACGATAATCCCGATGAAGAACTTGACGACAAGTTCGATATAGATCCAACTCGGTGGTGAGATATATCGGCAAGGCAAAGAAGATGACCTCCCACATGTATGAACGACTCGACTGAAGCAAAAGGATGTTTTTAACGTCGACGAATCTGAAACTCCTGATACGTCGTAACTGATGGGACTAATTATAGGAGTTGTACCCACTTTTGGCCCCTTTCTTAAAAAGCCTATAAAAGAGAACCCCTTTAGAGAAAATAGCTTGGGCCACACAAATATGACGAGTAGACCATCCTCAGACACGTCACTCACTCAACAATTGAAAAGTATCTAGTCCTAGAGAAAAGTGCTAAGCCCAGGCTAGGGAGGTGACACCGCAAATCTCTTGATGTGATAGCTCTGTCACATCGTGTCCCTATGCGCATTAAATGCTTGGTCCCTACTTGATCTCTATTGATTAGCCTAAGGGTCACCTGAGGAAAAGGAGGAAGGAAGATGATTTTCTATAAATAGAAGACCTCCTACCAGGGAGAAAAATGAGTGAGTAGGACCATGGGATAATTAGGAGACCTTACCAAAAACTTCATACAACGATCGCCTAGCCTTCACGAGAGCGAGGATCTCCGCTCTGGATCACTATCCACCATTGATCATTGAACTACGGTAGGCTTGACCCCCATGTAAGGGGTACGTAGGCAACCCTTTGTAGGGCACAATTGTTAATATATTATAATGATAGAGATCGATATTTGGAGAGCTCACCGGAAAAGACTACCATAAACTACCCAACATCATCAAGCTTTCATCAGAATGAGGATCTCCGCCCCGAATTACTATTTACGACATGCACACCTTATTTATTGCTCATACTTGTAACAAAAATTACTGATTGATTTGGAGGTGGATCCAAGATCCCTTACTAACAAAAATTACTAACAACGCCAAATTTACGAATTCATCAACTTAGCAAAAGTAATGGAGAAGTCATTTCTTTTACTTGACGATGACATAGACGAGTTAGCTTCTCGAAAAGATGATAATTTAAATAGTTTATTTTCTTGGCAAGTTGTCAAACATGAAGAATGGAGCAACTCGGTTGTCACGTCATCCAAAAGAGAAATAAAAATATTCTTTATCCTATTTGGAATATTTCCAAAAATCCCGTGAAAATCCTTCAGATAACATCAAATCTAAACTGAATATGTAATATTGTATATTCTTATGTACTTGTAACCGAATTTATATCTTATAAATAGGGGTAAATGTCTTCACTAAGAGACCTCATTCTCATTATTCACACATAAGCAATATAATCTATTCGACACTTCACAATGAATCTACTACCTTGGCAACTAATTTAATCAGAGTCCTTACTCATTTTCCCTCTAAAAATAAGAAGTTGGATCTAACACTTAAGCTACTCATACATGTTTTTGAAAACACAGTAGAATGGAAAGTAGGTAAACTCGACGCCAACTGGGAAGGTGCTTAGGTCATTTACAAGATTGTAAAGTCGTGTGTATATAAACTTGATACAATGGAAGGTGTGTTGGTTCTACGAAGTTGGAATTCCGTTAATCTCGAACGTTACTATCATAAACAACACGCCATCTCGGCATCCCGCGCACACTCGTGAAGGTGCATTTTGCATTTTTTTTGTTTAACTATGTATTCATATCTATTTTTTGTGGCTTGATCTCTTCGAGGTACAGCTATGATATTATAAACTTTTTTTGTCTAAGAAAAAAATATATATATATATATGTACATCTATATATTGGCTGATACCTTACTCTCAAAGAAGTCGAGTCAAAAAGTTAGCTCGCAGAATTTACTTCGAGTTTTGAAATCTCGACAATGGCCGAGACCCTACTCTCAAAGTCGAGTCCTAAAATCTCTTTAGGTCCTAATGTTGCTCGTTTTAGCCGAGTCAAACTTCGCACGAAATGAGTTAAGACTAAAAAATAAACTGAGTCTTAAATCTCGCCGGGTCCTAATCGCGTTCATTTTAGCCAAGTCAAAAACCTCGCACAAATTAAGCTAAGTCTTAAAAGTCATTTGAGTCTTAAATCTTGTTGGATCCTATTCTCGCTTGTTTTAGCCAATTCAAAAACCTCTAACAAATTAATCTAAGTCTTAAAATAAGCCGAGTCTGAAATTCTTGCTCTAAAATTAATGTCGAGTTAAAAACCCACTTGAGCCGAAACCAATTTTTTTGAAAAATAAGCATTTATATTCGAAATATTTATATATATATATATATAAGCATTATAAATACTTAAGATTTTTACAAATCGAACCAAATCCATCTTAGGCCTAAACAAAAATTAATAAGAGAAAAGGTCCAATGTGGCGGACTAGCTAATAAACAAGGAAAAGATGTACTCTTTTCTCTGGCCTTTTCCAATCCTTGAGGTTGATATGCTCATCATAGCCCTAGCATTCTTCATCCGATATTTTCTCCATCTCGGTGACATTGAAAGAGATAATATCGTAATTCGAGCTATATTGATTGATCTTTTTGGTTGGAACTGTGACAAGTTTATAGGCTCGTATGCTAATAATCTATACAATATCATGAGATCCAGCAACAACTACCTCATTAGGATCAACACGGGGCAGGGATCCCTTCAAAGCCAAGGCAACCTCACTAAGATATGAGCTTCGCCGACCTTGAAAGTCAGAACGACCGAGTCATCAAGAAGAAGTGTCGTGACCACTTCGTGATTCATCAAGTCAGAACTCTGCTTGGCGGTTTTCTCTTCTCCGCCAGCAACTCAGCCCTCACTCTGGCCAATTCTTCTTCAGCTTTTGAAGTGAGGCTTTAGCCCCACAACCTCAATATGAGTCTTTCCTGCACAATCTGCCAAGTTGGGTTGCCTTTAAAATTTCATGTCAGAGGAAGTTCGGGACCTCTCACGGCAGTCTCTTCATATTCTTTTCCGTTCGGGACTTCAACACAAACCTTGAACGTCATCATGACAGTCTCTTTATATACCTTCCGATTCACCATTTGGTTGAAAGGAGGCAACACGTCAAGCATATTCCTGATATGACACATGAGGTCGGCGCAAGCCATGATAAGAGACGTAAAGATGTAATCACATTGGAAACTGAATTCGCCAATGGTTCTCCCCTTCTTAGTTATGGGCATCTCGGAGGAAGGATCCTCTATGCCCTTGCGCTTCTTGGCTCCCTTCTCGGCAATGGCAAGAGAGGTGGTGCGGCTTGGTAATAGCAAGCAACGACTAATCAGGTGAAGCGTGGTGGTCTCAGAATTTTTCCCTTTCATGATAGATCCCTTGGGTGAAGTATCCGCCTTTCCAGCATATTTGTTTTTCTTCAAGACATTTTTCTTCTTCTTCTTCAATGGAAAGGCCCCATAACCCTTGACATCGTCTGCTAAGTCAAGATCAACAATGTTAACCGGGCTTGGCTGAGTATGAGTATATATTGTCTCAGCATGAGGTTTGGACGGGCAAGCATCTCCCACTGTTCCGGATGGTCCGGGAGAACCCCCGCTACTAGAATTTCTTTCTTCTTGGCAAGCTGAGAAATCCCTTCGTCAAGGGCATCATCGAGATCACCCATGATCTCGGGCATCGTGAAATCTTTTAAACCCATCGTCTTTTAAAGAGTCCTTGCAAGAGTACACTAACTCAAAATCCAGGTAAGTTACAATGTACACAAGTAAAAGACGAGTCACCTTTGAAACGACGAGAAGTCGTCCTTTTGAGAAGGCCGACTGGAAGACTTTTTCATCTAATGTGTAGAATACTGAAAAACTTGTCTACCAAAACTTGATAGTTCGAAATGGGAGTTTAAGACAAGGGATGCTTCACAAAACCAGCAAAAGCAAAAGACATAAACATAAATTGTCATTTTGGTAATTGAAATTTTCAAGTGTTGAGACGCCTAAAAATCTATTGGGTTTCTTCGCCCAAGTGATATGAAATTCCATACGACCATTGGTGAGAAGGTGCTCATCAGCACGAGCAAAGATGTAGTGTTGCTTCCATTTCGTATCTTTGGAAGTAACATCGTCCAAAAATCGAAGACCATTTTTGGCCTTAACAAATAAAGTCCCTTTGGGTGGCTTTCTTGAACAAATAGTCGTTGTGTCCTCAAACAATTGAAGCGTTACCTCAACTCTGGATTCCCTCCCCAGGTTTAACGCGCCAAGGATGTTCAGCATCCTAGAACATTCGATTTGGGACATAGCAATCTTTCACTTCAAGAAGTTCAGCGGTAAGAGATCAAGATTTGGGATCCACAATTAGCCTCCGTAAACCATCAGTCATAAATAGCAACAAAGCCTTCTAGAGGATTCCATGGTCGGTCACATGAACTCGGAATCTGAATTTCCACTTTCATAAGGTTCAGGCATGTCAGGAAGGCTTTTCCTTTCTTCTTGAAGGTAATGATAGGTGGAGCAATGTCAAGGGAACGATACCATTTTCCCAAAGGACCCAGCTCTTGATATTGAATCGGCACAACAGATGCGATGCAGATGGAAGTCGGGAACCACTGTTCCGTCATCATATTCCTCCATAGGATCCAGTTCAACACTTAAACCCAATTTTCTACTGCTAACATCCCCGGAGGAATCAGAATAATTAGCGTCTGAACTATCGTTCCCGAATTTGAAATCTGACTCGATTTTATTTTGAACCATCTCAGTGTAATCAAATGCAACTACAACATCAACACTGCATCTCGGCACAGAAAACTAGAGAAAGAAGTTACATTTTCAACTCGGATGATGGTAAATAATGAAGGGTTGAATGCAATATTTATAGGATTTTACCTGAAGCCGAAATGACGTTTCTCGTTAACGTGCTAATACCAGATACAAAACCAACTGAAAGAAGACATGTGGACCGAAAGTTCTAGAAACATGTCATTTATTAGACTCTCAAATCTCATCAGAAATTTTCGAGTCTAGGGGGGACTATTACTAGAGGTGGATTCTAGATCCCATTTCAGTCCACGAATAACAATCAACGTGATATCTACGAAGTTACAACTCAGCAAAGGCGATGGAGAAGTCATTTCCTTTACTTGACGATGACCTATACGAGTTATCTTCTCGACAAGATGATAATTTAGACAGTTTTTATTCTCAGAAAGTTGTTATACCCGAAGAATGGAGCAAATCGGATGCCACGTCATTCAAAAGAGAAATGGAAATATTCATGAGCTGATTTGGAATATTTCTAATTCTTATGTACTTGTAACCGACCCTATATCTTATAAATATGAGCAAATGTCTTTACAAAGAGACCATGTTTTTATTATTCACACATAAGCAACATAATCTATTTGACACTTTGCTTTTAATCTACTCTCTTTGCAACTAATTTAATCAAGTTTTTATCCATTTTTCTTTTAAAATTAAATAGTTGGATCTAACACTTAAGTGTCAAATTCTACTCGATCAGGTTAGCCGATCATGTGATCGGAAAAAAGACCAGTAATATTTTGGGTTGTCTTACTTCTCAAGTGTTCACATTTTTTTTATCTCAGTTGGATTTTGAAATCTAATCTTACAATTCCCGTACCGCATTATTCCTCTACCACTTTATTATTGTGGTACAAATCTAGAATACGTACCAACTGTTGGTCCCAACCATAAGTAAAGAAGAATTATTGTATACTTGAGTACTTTTGTTTCCATTTTTTCATTTTTCTTTGGGTCTGGTTTCATTCATTCATTTTACCTCTTATTTAAGAAAAAAGAGATAGATTCCTACTCATTGAAGATTTCAAAGTTTGTTTTTAATCTTCGAGAAGGAAACTATTAGGTACTTCTTCTTTTGGTTGTTCTCTGATAAATCATACAAAAATGAAATTATGACTTAGTCCAAAGACTTTTAGTGTATGTCTCTTGGATTAGGACATCTATCAATATGTTTCGTTTACTTTTTATATTAAAATTATAAACTTAAGACCATCTCCAATAGTAAGAACCACAAGTGGGGTTTTTATTGTGTTTTTAATATTAAAAATATGTTAAGATACTTTAGATTATAATTTATATTTTTGGAGGTCCAATGGTAGAACCTCCATCATTGGGGTTCTTAATTTTTTTTTAAAATGTTAAATTTACAAGAAAGCATATGCCATACCCAATTTTTCAATGTCAAAACTGTATTTGCAAGATTTGATCTCAATATCTCAGGATATGACTGGCTGCAAGTCACTGTTGAAACTTTTCTGTGTAGAGCCTAAAATATTTACTAGGACGTGTTCTACCAGCACGGCCTGATCTCTGGTGGGCACTTGCCTTCGATATTGGGGACACCAACAATGACTCGACACGAATCCTAGGGTTGTAGACTTTCTGCTTAGCAAAACCAGGGTCGATAACATAAACGATACCATCAAATGGTTAGAGATGTTTCAGCGATGTTGGTCGATACAACAATCTTTCTACCAGCAGGACCACCTTCTGTTAAGGGCTCTGGGTCATGACAACCATGTGATTTAAAACGACAAGGACAAAATTAAACTGTTAGTGAAAAAGCTCAAGATTACATCTTCAAGATAGAAAGTATTAACGAAAGTAGCATCTGATGTGTTGTGATTAGTTTAATTGAATACTAAAGCTAATAGTATGACATTCCAGATTCTTTAGGTTCACCTGCAGAGAAAACATGGTGATTTTTTAGTTACCGTTTCTGCAATTTATGGGAGAAAATGGAGTCAAATCTGCTCAAACTTCAACTCACCGTAACAGCCATACTGCTCTCAGAGAATTTAGGAATGCAGATCAACCGAACCAGCTGCCCTTCTGACCCTGCATCATTTATAGTTAACAACTTAAGAGCCTGGTATTTGACAAAAGCAAACTAGCTTAAGGTTGCACTCATGACAACTAGCTTAAGGTCAGATCTGATTCTTAAAACCTCTTTCAGAAGACCAAACAACATATCCGTGGAAAGAGTTCTCTCATGAGCTTCATCGAGAATAATAACTTTATATTTCTCTAGAAGTGGATTCGCAATTGCCTCTCACAGCAGCATACCATCAGTCAAATACTTGTAATGGTGAAAATGAGAAAGATTAAGATATAAAATCACAAAAAAAATTGGGAAGCCAAAAGAAAGAAGAAAACACACTCACTTAAGTACAGTACGAGAGCTAGTACAATCCTCGAAATGAATGTTGTAACCAATGAAGTGAGCTATCTTTAACCAGACCTTCTAGCACATCCATCGTTTTGCTCGACATAACTTAGATTGTAAATCCATTTCAGACAATTAGGCAAAACCCTTAAATTTACACGAACAAGGAGCAAAAAATTTGACTCTTTGAGCTCAAACTACAGAAAAACTACCTTCTTCAACTATATTGTTTTTAATACTTTACAGTGATAAAAATCTAAGTTTTATAGGAATTTCAATAATAATAGATTAGTCAGCTAAGACCAAGAGACGAAAGGAATTAGTGAATCATACTTGATATTGACTAATTCGTGAACATTTCTGATCAAATTACCCAAAATTACAGAGAAGAAGATGCTTTTCTCAACAAACCTACCTCGAAATCAACTAACTTCAAACTCGATATAGTTCTCCCACAACAGTAACAACACCGTAAACGCTTCGGTTCCTCCAATTATTAACAAAATTTAGGTATTGAGCTTTTGTTCCTCCAGATTCTTTCGTGAGTAGGGGTTTCGCGAGGAAGAGGAGGAAGACTCGTCTCAGAGAGAGGCGAGAGAGGAGGAGAAGAAACGCTTCAGCCAATGATGTGGTGACATGTATAGGTATCTTAAGGATTCTTAAAACTCTAAATTAAGAGTTGTTTATTGTTTTTTAAATGCCATTTACTATTTTTTAATATTATTTTAAGACTAAGAACCTCTATTAAATACACTAATGGAGGTGCTCTAAGATCTAATTAAGTAATGATATAACATCAAAAGTGAGAGGAAAATTCTTGGTAACGTATAGAGTTCGAGTTATAGATAGAGCATTGTTAATAAAAAATTACTCGTAAAAGAAAAACACTTATAATATATATGTGATTAGTTTGACATATATTGGTAAAACTTGAAATCAATTGAGTGTATGATAAAACATTAAATAAAACTAAAGTTTAGAAGAAAGAGGCAAAGAATTGATATCAAAAACTTTGAAAATGAAACGAGAAGGAGGAATATGAAAGTGAGAAAGAAGAAGAGAACCAATGGTGGAGATGAGATCTCGTTTAACTTGTTTGGTAATGCCACCCATTGAAACAATCTCTGCATAAGCAGCTGCTTCTTTCTTCCCTCCGAACACTATTTCTACTGATCCTTTTAACACCACCATCACCAACTACATTTTCATTTTAATACATTTAATCACAAATCAAACAATTTAGTAACTTACGATTTCGAACAAGGACACTAATCTTGTGATGTTGACTTTTTCGTAAAAATAATTATTGAAATCCAGTTTACTTGAAACCTCTATAAACAATGCTTATTATAGCATCCCAATAAAACGGATCCGAGTAGAACGGATCGGTGTTAACGCCGTCAAAATTGACGTTGGTGGTTATGTAAAGGCAAGGCATTTCTCTCCGTCGATACTAACGCCCGTCACTTGATAAAGAAGATCAATGGACTTGGAGATTTTTCAAAGAAAAAAAATGGTTCCTTCGAGTTTGAGGAAGAGAAGATCTGAAATGGGCAATTAATATAGATGCTCAAAGGAATTATTGAATGATAGTTATTTAAAATTACGTTTTAATGTGAACAATATTTGACATGATATCTTTGTAATTCACATATGACAACTTTACGTGACTCGAACAATTGGACCACACATTATAACCAAGTCTCAGTTATCAAAAAAAGGTTAACAACTCCCTAAAGTTTTTTAAGAAAAAGTTAAAAATTGATTAGTATTTTAATTAGACAGAGAATTAAGTCAGATATTCATTTTAGATCTTTGAAAATTTATTTCAATAATATATTTTATACTTGCATCTATGATACATTTGTTGAAACTTAATTGGAGTTTGTGTGAATGAGAAATGTTTGTCTTATGTTTGTTGATTGAAATGCACAAAATAAACTACTTTATATTATGGAGATATAAAAAGATTAAATAACTTATTTTATATCAGAATATTATTTGTATACATGATCACTACATATATTTTAACTTAGTTAAAAATAAAAAGCTCTCTTTAGTCAAAGAAAAGAAATTTGGTCAAAAGTCAATTATTCTATATAATTGATGAATTGATTTTTATCAATTTTGTAACTTCACAATTGATTTTAATGACTCAAAAATTAATTGAGATTAATGAGCATTATAGACCATAACAATAGAAATATAAAGTCTCATATCTCTCATTCATTTTGGAGTATATAAATATGAAAAATATCAGCAATCTCTTCACTTTCTTTTCCTTTATTTTTTATGGTTTGTTATTATGAGAGTACAACATAGAAAAAACGTTCGTTAGATTATGTTCTTGGGTTATGCAAGACATAATAGTTGCAGTTGTATCCTAAGATTTATAATGCCATGCATCCGTCAAACTACGGGGTGTTTACATAATTAAGGAAAAACATTCATCTCGCCTCTGCAACTCTCATTCCTAATTCTTGTATCAGTATAATATATTTATTTATTTTTATCGATTTATTTCATGTAATTTCTTCATAGATTATCAGTTTGCCCAATTGTAGAACTTGCATTCCTACAATCTTAATTCTGTAAACTTTTGCACTAACAAATATTGATATTTTGTGAAGTGTTTTTTTTTATGAAAACAAGAACTCGAGATTCATTGTTTTGAATCAGATTTACCTCTTGGAAATGTAATTGACTTTTTGTTACTTATTTAAAATAAAATATGAGACTAATCAAAACCCGGTTCAATTTATTTAATTTCTAAAAGGAAAAAAAGAACAAGAGAAAAATAATTTCCAAAAGAAAAATAAAAATAAAACAAAAGAAAAAGGACACCCTCATGGTGAATTCTTTTGTTCTTGATCAAATTTCATTTTGATTTGTAAGTAAGTTACATATTCATACGAACATGTGTTGATAGAACGGCAAGCCTTTCAAGTAATGGAAAAAAACACACACACAAACTTTTTCGTGTGTAAAAACTTAAACATAATCGGTTTAACCGTTTTCTTCTTATTTTCAAGCTTTTTCTAATTTGAAGAGCAATAAGAAAACAATAAGACTACACATGGTTCATTTTCTTTGTATTGATAATTATATTTTTAGTATTTATAGAAATTACATATCTTTGGAGGAAACAAAAAAAAACCAGAAAAACACAAAATACGTGTTCTTGTATCTTGAGTACAAAAACTCAACTTGATTTTCAATTCAAAGAGAAAAGCTATTAAATCATATTTGTCTTGAGCAGATTCAATTTCTGTTTCAATTAATTGAATTCGGTTTATATCAATTTTTTTATTTGCTCCGGTTGAAATTAAGTGAACCCAGTTCAAATCAATTTATTTAATAATCAAGGTCAAATCCTGATCAAATCATTTCAATTTAAATTTCTCAATATCCAAAATTAATTTTGGTTATAAATGATTGTGTTTTGGTTTCACAAACCAATTATATTTAATTTACTCAACGTATTGAGAATTACCAAGCAATTTTTAAAAATACTTGAAAGTGTGGGGGTACCAAGTATATATATATATATATCATATATATTATATACAAGGGAAACCAGTCTTGACAATATGGTAACCTACTTCGGTATAAGTCGAGCAATGCGTAATCTCGATAATGGTCAATCTTATAAGACGATGACATAAAATCATTAGGCAATTGATCTTATCTCAATAGATAATATATAATTGGATTACAACCTAGGATCCACTTGTTAAAGGTGTGTAATGAAATCAAATTATAAATCATCAAGAGGGATGGATTGAAAACCTATGACTAAAGAGGTTGCTTGATGGTAACCCTACCTATGTGACTGGAGATCCCAAGATCTAGGTTCAAAATGATAACAAATTCAAGCAGTATCTAAGCATTCTGAGAGACTTATGTCCTTACCCAGTTCCTAGGATGATTACGAGTGCTTCTTGTATGTGTAGAGGACAAGCATTTGCTTTTAATGGTTTGATCATGGCTTTGAGATATAAGTAGAGTATTACAGGATGATCCTTAAAACAAAGCCAATGACAAATCACCTAGTGAGTGTAAAATGAGACTATTTCTAAGAGAAGGAATGTATGTTCACGGTCAAAATGAACACAATAGAGAACCTAGTTCTGTGAGAATATGAAGTTGTGTTATAGTGTTGTCTTGGTTTACATCAAATTCCAGAAGGTTCAAGACATCATGTTCACTTTCTAGTCGAGTAAATCTGATAATTGTTAACAATGACTAGTTCAAGGCTGCAAAATGCTACCAACTCATATACAATGGATTTTTCGTTTGTACTCTTAAAAGTTTTTTTTCGAGTCTGCATGTGTTTAGGTCATTTCTATTCATGTGGGGGATTGTTGGAACTCAATTTGAGTTCGTGTGAATGAGAAATGCATGTTTAATGTTTGTTGGTTGAAATGCACAAAATACACTAGCATATTTTATATTAATTATTATTTGTATACTTGATCACTACATAAATTTTAACTTAAATAAAAGTAAAAAACTCTCTTTATCAAAGAGAAGAAACTTGGTTAAAAGTCAAGTATTCTCTATAATTGATAAATTGATTTTTATTAATTTTGTAACTCCACGATTGATCTTAATGACTCAAAAATTAATTGAGATTAATGAGAATTATAGACCATAAAAATAGAGATATAAAGTCTTATATCTCTCATTCATTTTGGAGTACATAGATATGAAAAATATTAACAATCTCTTCACTTTCTTTTTCTTTATTATTTTTTCATGGTTTGTTTTCATGAGAGTACAACACAAAAAAGCGTTCGTTAGATTATGTTCTTGGGTTATGCAAGACATAATAGCTGCAGTTGTATCATGGGATTCATCTCGCCTCTGCAAATCTCATTCTTAATTATTATATTGGTACAATATTTTATTTATTATCGATTTATTTTATGTAATTTTTTCATACATTATTAATTTGTCCAATTGTAAAATTTGCGTTCCTACAACATGAGGAGAGAGTGAGGCTACTTCGTATTTAAGAGATGTGTTTTTATGTATTCAAATGTCATTTTCATAAACAGTTTGGTTATAATTATATGTACAATATCATTTTTTAAATATGGAAAACATTCAATGGTTACATCTTCTTCTTTATAAATGATAAAGATGGTTCCATCTTAGTCTTACAGCTATTAGATTTAAAAACCATGCCAAAAGAGAACGATTCTCACATGTTTATTGAGGTCTGGTATGTGGTTTTTTTAGAACTTAGGAGACAGTATCAAGAGTTACTTATTGGAAATAATTTTGCAACTATGTAACATAGACCGTTAGAATCCATTCGTGAAGGGAAACCAGTGAAACTCAAACCAAAGATTATTCTAGGGAATTCTATTGTGATAAGTAGCCATGTGATAAGTAGCCATGTACATTATGTTATTTGGTTTAGTTCGACTCTATTCATTCAGTTTTGGAAATATGGTAATTATATAGGGATTTATTGAAACCGAGTTTGATTTTTCTTAGTTTTGATTTCAAATGTGTACTTGAGATAAGAACCAAATTAGACCTGAAATAATTTTGGTTCTCAATCTGTTTCGGTTCCGAATAGTTATTTGTAACAAAAAATAACCAAATAGCTAAAAAATTTAGTAAAATATTTAGTATAATAGACTATTAATAGTAACCAAAAACCGAACAATAATAATGTAAAATTAATTAACTAGTATGTATTACTTTGTGTTCCTATTTGGTTATTTTTGTTTCTCGGTTAAAAAATCAAACCGAATAAAAAGGTGAACTTGTCTAAATATTAGAACCGAATGTTTCTTAGCTAAGAAAATTGAAACCGAACCAAGTATTTGTTTTTGGTTTGGTTTGGTCTTTCAATTCCGGTTCATATGCTAGTGATAAGAGTTAAAAGATTTAGAATTTTTTTTTTCCGAGGTTAATTAGTTTCTAGTTGAAAGTTTTGATTCTTCCACCCTCCAACTTACGGGATAGTAAAAATTTCTAATGTGTAGAGCTTAGATACATCATAATATGGATTGACGCAAGTTTATACATGAAGACAATAAAATGTAATGTTCTAGACAAACATAACTTTGTATTTAACCTCATGATATGTCTTTTCACACAAATCCCATGGTACGTAGAGTCAATACCGGACCGGCAAATCCGTGATCCACATATTAATTCAGTTCGAATCTAGCTGTCAAAAACACATGTAGTAAAGAACCGGATCATTCCAATAAAAACCGGCGACCGGGCTAACAATCAAACCATCGAGTTCTGGATTATCTCAGAACTGTCCAATCCTCTTGTCATTAACTTAAATTAGATTAGAAAATGCGTCAGTGACTTGTGAGGGTAAGAAAAAGGTAACATAGAGAGTTACTTAGGTTAAGTAAAAGAAGCTTACGTAAGAGAGAGAGGACCACTTAAGAGATGTAGTACAATTCAGTTCACAATGTACAAAATTTAGTAGCATCTTTGGTTGAAAAAATCAAAAACTAAAGATACTTCAAAGTTATCTCTCCGCCATATATCTTATGGACCACCAAAAACCCAACATTTTTTGCATGAGGTAAAGCTTAATACAACCCCATGGCCCGGCATTTGGATACACATCAACAAAACTGTAAGTTATTTTACTTTTAATTTTATTAAACTAGGATAAGTAGATTTTTTTTAAAAGTGGTTGGAAGATAAACCAAAATGAAAGAATAAGATAAAAGGGGAAAACAATAGGAAATGGTCGAAAGAGGGACAAAGGTAGTATTAAAGGCAATCGCGTATGATTAAAGTGAAGTGAGTGGATTAATGTTCCATCTGTGACACTTAGTCAAAAGTAAACTCCAAAGCCAAAGGTTTCAACATTGTTAAAGAAAAGTTATGTCCACCAGAATTTGCACATTTAGGTCCACCATGTTCTCACCGTACGCAAAAATCTTCTTTTTTTGTGAATTTTATTCATAGGTGAAAGTAAAAGTTAATTATTTAAATAGAGCAAATATTTGAAAATTACTATAATAGTTTTTCTAATTTTATATAAACCATTTTGCCCTTTTTCAATGAGTAAAGAAAAAACGTATTTACAAAAATGTCATTAATGAAATTTGCCACGTAAGCGTTACTAAACTAACAGAGTGCAACGTAGTAGAGTTAACCACATGTTAGTAGAGTTAAAGCGTGTTTAGTAAAGTTGAGATGAACTAAAAGTCGTGTATAGTAGAGTTAGATTTTATGCGTAGTAGAGTTGATTTTCGCGCTTTAATCAACTCTACTAAACTAACGGAGTGCAACGTATTAGAATTAACCAAACTTTAGTAGAGCTAAAGTATGTTTTGTAGAGTTGACATGAATTAAAAATCGTGTATAGTAGAGTTAGAATTTATGCGTAGTAGAGTTGATTTTCGCGCTTTAATCAACTCTACTAAACTAACGAAGTGAAACGTAGTAGAGTTTAAGTGTGTGTAGTAGAGTTGAGTTATGCGAAGAATTCGTGCATGATAGAGTTAAAGTTTAACTAGTGGTAGAGTTAAAGAGTGTTTAGTAGAGTTATTAACCTTTGTAGTAGAGTTGATTGTGAAAACCTAGACTATGTACGTAGTAGAGTTAAAATTACAAATTTACCCCTCAGTTATTAGCTCATCTGTCGTGCATCTAACTGCTTCCTCTATAAGTGACGCCATTAAAGCTTTCTTTAATCTCATTTGCTTCTTTCAAGGTCCTTTATTGTAGTGTTTATTGGCTTTTTGTGTTTGGATCTATGGATCAAATCATTTTGGTTTGTGGGATTTGGAGTTTTAAAGAAAGTTGATGAATTTTTTCGGTTGACCAGTCCTATGTGTGTCGGATCATAGGCATTGGTGAAGATTTAAGGTTTGATGAATTTATGGAGATTATTTATGTTGGTTTTGGTTTGGATCAATAATGTCATGAGGTAAAATAAGCTACATGCCAAATTTAGTCATTCATTCACTACCACAAGATACTCCCCATGTATTTGTAAGTAACGAAAGACAATTGCAAGTGTTTGTGCAACAATTTCGTAAAGAACCAATGTGTCTATGTGTCAAGATTTCCACTAGATCCCGTGTTTCAGCGAGTTTCCCTGAAAAAGGTAACGGTGACAAGAAATTCCATTGTAAGTGGGAGAACTATGATGCCTCGTACAATAGAGTTGACCCTTGGTGTAATAGAGTTGATCCTTTGTATAGTAGAGATGGCCCTTGTAGTAGAGTTGGTCAAAAGTGTGGTGTAGTTGATCTGATGTTTAGTAAAGGTGGACCAAACAATGAGCGTATGCCGAAAAATGTAAAACATGAAACTGAACATGCAGAATTCAGATTCGACTGTTGCATGATATGGATGGCGTAAGCTCAGATGATGAAGATTATATCAGTGTTCGTAGAAAATCGAAGGAAGAAGAGAAAAAAAAACTCTCAGAGAAAGCAATGGGGTTGGATTTGAAGGATGAATATTTGGACATAGAAATGTCAATACTAGCATTGGCTGTTGGGCAACGATATTCATCAAAAAAAACTCGTGACGAGGCTAAAGATTTTTTATGTCTTACAGAGGTTTGACTTTGATGTTGTGGTTTCATCAAAGATAGTGTTGGAATTGAAATCTTGGGTACCAAACTGTCAGTGGAGAGTGCGAGCTTCACCTCTTGACGACGGTGGTTATTTCTTTGTCTGGAAGTATAAGGGAGAACATAGTTTTTCAACTCACTGAAGTCTTAAGACGATTATACATGGAATTCATAGGTGGAATTGGGCCATCTGTTCTTCTCGACACGTTGTTAATTCAATGAACAAGCGATTTGTTCTAAAGGTACAAACTTCATATAACGTAATTCAGCATGGTGGAGTTAAACTTATTGTAGTAAAGTTAGTGTAGAAATAATAGAATTAATCTTCCTTGTAGTAGAGTTAAATGTCGGTATGGTGGAGTTAATTTTTAAGTAGTAGAGTTAATGTGGAAATAGTAGAGTTAATTGTCCTTGTAGTGGAGGTAATATAGTCATGGTGGAGTTAAACTAGTCTGTAGTAGAGTTAAATTCCTTGTTGTGGAGTTAAGGTGGAAATGGTATAGTTAATCTTCCTTGTAGTGGAGTTAATGTAGTGAGTTAAACTTGCATAGTAGAGTTAGATGTCCGTATGGTATGGTGGAGTTAATTTTTACTTGGTAGAGCTAATGTGGAAATAATAGAGTTAAATGCCCTCGTAGTGGAGTTAAACGTCCTTCATAGTAGAGTTAATGTCATCATAACTACAATTTATGCAGCTGTAGTACTAGAAAGAACACTGTACTTTAAGCCAAGCACGAGCTCTAGTTACACGAACTTCTTAAACTAGTTTCCAAGAACTTTCGTCCGTACTTGTTTGCTATTAGAAGAGTGAATCTCCGAACCCTAATAAAGCTTGAAGTAGACGGGCAAGTAAAGTTCAAGTTTCCATTCATACCCTTCGATGCAAGTATTAGGGGTTTTGTGTACATGAGGAAGGTTGTTGTTGTTGATGGTATCTTTTTGCAAGGGAAGTATAAAGGTACTCTACTAATTGCTACCATGCAAGACGGTAATTTCAACATATTTCCTATGGCTTTCGGTGTGGTTGATACCGAGAATGATGAATCTTGGGAATAGTTTTTTAGACAGTTCAACCGTGTTATCCTTGATGACAGAGAATTTTTCACCATACCAGATAGGCATAAATCCATTGATAAAACCATAAAGAACGTATATCCACTTTCTTCTCAAGGAATTTGCACCTACCACCTACGTAAGAACATTTTGTCGAAATTTAGAGGAGGAGAGCCCTTTAAGATTTTCAAGAAAGATGCCACTGCGTTTAGGGTTGATGAGTTCAACGCTATATTTGTTCAGATTCAGGCGTTATATCCAAAGTTTCATGCGTACTTGATAAAAGTTTATGTGTGGGTGTGGAGTCGAGTTTACTTTCCCGGAAACAGATACAATTTCACTACATCGAATATTGCAAAATCAATCAACCATGCCTTATCAGAGGCAAGAACTTCCCCATTGTGCAGCTTGTAGATGATATTAGGGCGATGTTAACACGTTGGTTCGCAAAGAGGAAAACAAAGGCTACTCTCACGTATATTGTTCTAACAACATATGTTAAGAAGTTCTTAAAGCTAGAGTTTATCTTCTCATGATAGAGTTTATCTTTTTATAATATATTTCGTTCAGTCTTTAATAATATTTTTCCAAAGGATACTGCAATTCCTGTTCTGTTGGATGTGAGTCGTAAGGTGTGTAATCCGCTACACGTGCGTCAACAACCAGGGAGGCCAAAGAAATCAAGGATAAAGAGCTAGTTCGAGTGTTTACAACCGGCAAAACGTCCAAGGAAAGTTGCAGCTTGTTCTAAATGAAAGAAACTTGGTCACAATCCCCGTACATGTAGTGAAAGAACTCATTCTTGAATAGTAGAGTTACCTCTTGTAGAAAACTTCGTCCTTATTTAGTAGAGTTAACATCGTTATGGTAGAGTTAATTCTTGTTTGGTAGAGTTAGTTCATGTATACTCTTTCGAATGGTAGAGTTAATTCTTATTCGCTAGAGTTAGTTCACTGTATGGTCTTTTGAATGGTAAAGTTAAATCTTGTTCGATAGAGTTAGTTCACGTATGTTCTTTCAAATGGTAAAGTTAATTCTTATTGTTGTCAATAATAGCCATATACCATATATATTCATATAATACTATCGAGTGAACAAAACCAAGTAATATTGGTCCTTCAAGAGTATAAAAGATCGCATTTTGCGATAACATGTTTTAAGAACATGTGGGCTTACACTATACAAAGATACTACTCTAAGACTATACAAACTAAGAGTATACAAATCTACAAAGCTACTACTCTAAGACTATACAAACTAAGACTATTCAAATCTACAAAGCTACTACTCTAAGACTATACAAACTAAAATTATACAAAACTACCAATCCAGCAGTAGGTCTTGGGAGACTATAATGAGGGCGCCCTTATCACACAATTGTTGTGGGCCTGGATCAGTGTACGCAATTGACTCCTCCATTGGAAGTTCCTCTTTGAATTCAATGGCGTATTTTAGCCGAGAGAAACTAATGTACTCATCATTAAGACCTTTGAAGTTGCAACCGAGGGCCAAACACTCGATCATCTTGAGAGTGTACACGCAACAGTCGCATGACTGTTTATTACGTGGTACGCCCTTAATAACCTGAGAAATTTTATATTTAACCGAGCTAATGTGTGACGCATCTCCTCGGCTGAGAAACACTTAATCATCTTGGGAATTATCACGGCATATGGCCTACAAAAAAGGAAAAACATGTAAATAACTCTACTATACGGTAAATGAATTCTACCACAAGGTAAATGAACTCTACTATATGTTAAATGAACTCTATCACAAGGTAAATGAACTCCACTATACATGTATATGAACTTTACGATACGTTAAGTAACTCTACCGCAACGAATAGTGTAACTCTACTAACTTAATTGTACTAACTCTTAGTATACATCTACTATACTGAATTTGAGTAACTTACTTGCATGACTCCATCATTTTAGCAGCGATGTTGCAAGTTGGGTCGGGATCGTATATGCGAATCTTCCTTTCTAACAAATTAACCTCCAGGGCCACCCAATGGTTGTTGTTAATGTTATCAGGAATGTAAATCGTATTCACGTCTCATCCATTGCTTGCTAGTGGCACAAAAGGTAGGTTGAATGCCTTGGAAGATATCTGTAAACTCATTGGGCCACGAGTAATCATCCTCATGTCCCACGTAATCTCTTATGTACGTGTGACACATAAAACCACAAAACAGCGGATCAAGGAAAGCAATCCGAGGACTCCTGAATGGGCTTGGATTTGGCAAAGATCGTTGCCAAAAAAGATTCATACCGGCTGATATATGCTATAATAAAAAGAGTAAAATAATTCTATCAATCAAAAACTTAACTCTACTAGGACTCTAAATGAACTCTACTACAAATAACTTAACTCTACCATACATTTTTTATTGAACTCTACTATATTTGAACTTACCATATCGTGTAACCATCCCATATTGATCGATATGTCACCTCTGTTTTGGGGTGACCAAGCGGAGATAGAAATCCGCAACTGGACTCGGTCTACCTTCGATCGTAATGTTCCTACACAATTTGTTAACACGGTGTAAATAATCAAAGAATTTGTATGCAACACAACACATAGTCACTTTGTCAAGGGGAAATAGATACTTACAATTCATGCAACACATAGTCACGTAGTCGTAGTATTTTTATTTTAGGAATCGGCCCAAAAGGATCATAGACACGAAGATAATGAACCACATTCTTATGAATCTTCTTGATAATGGAACAACCTATGAAAGGGGATACGTGTAAGAAGAAATTTTTTTTGTAAATAAACTCTACAATACGGTAAATAAACTCTACTTTACATGTATATGAACTCTACTATACTTGTATATGAACTCTACTATACTGGTAAATGAACTCTATTGTACGGTAAATGAACTATACTATTTATGTAAATGAACTCTGCCATACGGGTAAATGAACTCTACCATACGGGTAAATGAACTCCACTACATTTGAAATGAACTTCATCATGCTGTAAATACACTCTACCTGGTTCATAGCGAGTACTCGTTCCCGAGTCTCTCTCGGTAACACGTCTTCTATACACATTACCTCCCCTTGTGTTTGTTTACCCTTTTCAGGAGAATCCACCAGGTTTATGACGCCAAGATGTGACATTCATGGCTTCGTTTTCTCACCGTAAGGTATCTTGTCAAGAGGTTCTTCTTCTGACTAACAACCCGTGATAACGGGCTGAGAGAGTTAGATGTCTCCTGACTCTCAATAACCCATTTATTCTACAAAATATATCAAAAAAATCAACTCGCATGTCAACATTACTAAAAAAAATTATCAACTCTATCAATAAGACTTATTAAACATGGGTTTACATGGTTGGTTGGGATGGTATGTTTGGTGATGGCTTGGGACACTTGGGTGTCATCGAGGTGAGAATCTGGTGTTAACCTAATTGTATTACGGATAACACCTGAACATGCACTTGGTATAACACTCTCTGAAAAGTAACTCTACTATGTCAGCTTGAGAGTTAGTAGAGTTGCTAACAGTGGTAGAGTTCATTTTTATGGTTTGGTAGAGATGTATTAATCATATGCATTGTTTGGTAGAGTATATCAAACGATACACATAACTCGACCAAACCATATAAATAAGCTCAACCAAAGTTAACAACCCACAACTTTATGTTTATATGATGTTTGTACAAAAATGTATGTAATGTTAACAATTCAAATGTTTGTACATAGGGTAAATCAATCAGAGTAAGTCTCATTCAAATAGAGCATTACGTATTAATTTCAGATCCACATATTTAGAGGCAACTTCGTGCTCTAGATCATCTTCTATGTCTACACCACGATTCACAGGTTCAAGAGTTTGATGTAGTGGAGTTGTTTGACCTCCACCCTCATCCTTTTTTGTTCTCCAAGGTATATACAACAGGTTGCGCCATGCTCTCTTCTAACCTAAGAATCCTCTCAAACATGTCTGTATTATCTGAGGTGTTACGTTCCAACCTAAAAACACGGTCAGAGAGCATGGACATGTCTGCCATAGTTTCCACCCTGTTTCCTCCAAACGAAACAAACGATCAGCAAAAACATTGTGATCGTGTCTCATCCCTTCAAAGGCTTTTTTAAAACCTTTAAGAGTGCCAAGCAAAACACTCGACTCCTCTTCCTTCTATTTTTGCTTTTTAACGACTCTTACCACATCTTTCAAGGTAGTGGATTCATCCATATCTTTCTCTTTCATCTTATGTTTGACCACATCCTTCTTCTTTTTCTTATCTTTCACTTTCTTCACCGCCTCATTTGAATGAGCATTACGCTTGCTTATCCTCTCCTCGACATATGCATTTGCTTTCCTCTTATTACTTATTTCCCAGATGGATTCATCTAGATTGAAGACAAGTATGTCTCCAAACATGGTGTACACTTTTGGATCTACAATATCGTCTCGCCAAAGAGGCATTATCTCTAGAGGCTTTGTAGTTAGCTGTTTAAGACGTACCTGGTAGACGAGAAGATGCAACTTTATTAAACAGAAATTAACTCTACTAAACCAGAAATTAACTCTACTAAACCAGAAATCAACTCTACTACACATAAATAAACTTTACTATACAAAATTGAACTCTATTACTCTAAAAATAAACTCTACTAAATTGAACTCTACTACACATAAATAAACTCTACTACACATAAATGAACTCTACTACACATAAGTAAACTCTATTATACAAAATTGAACTCTATTACTCTAAAATAAACTCTATACATATAAATAAACTCTATTATACTTAACTGAACTCTACTACACCAAAATAAACACTACTAATCGACTTTATCAATCACCAAAACCAACTCTACTATGAAAGCAATTTACCTTTCCATCATGCGTGTTTCATCAATCCAACTTCACAATTTCTTTTGATCGATTTCATCAGTTCCTGAAACACTGCTCTTCCCCATGGATGCCTCTCGAACTTCTCAAAATCTGCAACCAACTTGGCAGAACTAGAAGAAATCATATTATTTATGTGACAACCATATAGCCCAACATGCAAAACCACTAACAAGGCAACTATCTTCCTCTTCACGAAAGACCACCCTCTACATATCTCCAACACCTCTTTCAACTCTTCCCATGTAGGGCCTTCACCAACCCTTAACCCCATTTCTTCCCAAAGATCTCTGTGGGCAACATCTGTCATATTAGAAGACTCATCGAAGTTACCGCAATTAAGCTGTGTTATTTCTGCAAACTCGTACAGAGAAAACCTCGTAGGCCGAGACCCCAAAAAAACCCAAATCTCATACTTCTTTTTAATAAGTAGTTGATGCATCAACAAATATTGTACATGTCTCCTTGTAAACGTATAATCGGAGTCTGCAGCTTCAGAAAAACGCCTAGGCAAGAGTTCTCCTTTATGTCTATGTATGCATCCTCAGAAATACGCTTGATCGTATTACTAATGTTTTTAAGATTACATTAATGGTTAATGCTTTGGTTCTTCATCACCGGAATACAATGTTTGAAAATCTTCTTCGGGTACTTTTTCTCAGCCACATCTAATGATGAAAACAAACGATAAACATTAAAAACCCAACTCCACTATACGCAAATGAACTCTACTACACTACAAAATATCTCCACCAAAATTATCGTAAACCCCAATCCAACTCTTCTGAACTTACCCCTAACTCTACCAAACTTGCCTCAAACTCTACCAAACTTGCTCCTAGCTCTACCAAACATAACTCTATCAACTCTACTACAGTATATCATAACTCGATTAAACCCTAATCAACTCTGCTACACGTAAGCCAACTCTACTACACTACAACCTACATCTACCAAACGTAAGATAAACTCTATTAAACTTAGCCTATCTCTGCCACACTTCACCCTAACTTTATCAATCAAAACCCTTACAACTAGTGATGAACTATATCACATTTGTTCAGACTCGGGATGAACTCTACGTGACAAACACACAAGAAGAAGATGAAGAAAAAAATGTCGCAAAATCGACAAACCCAAATGTCACAAAATCGACAAACCCGAATGTTGTAAAAACGACAAACCCAAATGTTGTCGCGAAGAAGAAGAAAAAGAAGAAGAGGAGAACAAGAAGAAAAGAAGAAACTTACATTTTATTAAGAAGACGACAATGAAGACGACGAGTAAGAAGAAGACGAAGAAGACAACGAGTAAGAAAACAACAACGAAGAAGATGACGTCGACAACGAAGACGATGAGTAAGACGACGAAGAAAAGAAAGAGAGGATAATGATGATTATGTTTCTTTTGTAAAATGTTTAACCAGAGAAGAAAAAAAAAAGAATATTGTTACGTTTTTGTTTCAAGGGTGTAATCGTAATTACACCCTTTACTTTTTTTTTTGGAACAAAAACTATTACTGTAAAGCTACTCTCAATATACTGACATAGATGTGTTTTATACTCCTAATAAGCTACTCCACTAATTGTAAATTACTACAAAAGTTCTCATAGACACTTTACAAAAATTTTAGTTTATTGTTTTTTTTTATCAACAATTGAATTGATAAGATTTGATTATTTTTTAAAGTGTCTATGAGAATTTTTTAAGTAATTTACGTTTAGTTTTCTAAAAAAAAGAGAGAGAAAGTGCGTGGCATTGCTTTGTTGTCTTTTTTTTTTTTCTAATAAATATGATCAATTTAATTTGTAGATTATTCGGTATGAACTGGAAAGTAATAAAGTTGAAGCGCATGGGTTGAAAAGATGATTGTTTTTTTGGCTAATTAAATGTATTTTGTAATAAGGTAATTGATCGGTCCCCAAATATTCTCATAATCACTCCCTCTTATTTACGTTGAAACTTGAAACAAAAGAGTTAAGTCTAGTTTTGCTTTAGCTTTTTTGAATCTATAGGCAAAGAGCAGTAATTAAACTAACGAACTTATTAAGGTTTAAAATATACGATTACTAAAACTATAATACTATGACCGTGAGTCTATATGTCTACAATTTATAGGATTGGTCTCGTTTTAATATTTGCAAATGTCGATTTATATTGAAACAAATGATTCTAGATGTAGTGGTCAACATTTATGGTTATTTAAAGAAGTACTTAACAACTAACTGTTTGGTAAGTGGTTCTAAATAATCTGTTTGTGGCATGGTCGTCTCGGTATATCATTTAGAGAATATAATGAGAAATTATCACACCTAGTTTCGAAATTAATGTCATCGATTTTTTTCTACCTGAAAAATGTCACTTTTGATACTATAAAGAACATGAGTGTTGATGACTTTGCCATTTGCCATTAGTACAATACGCGCGAGATTGAGTCATATGACAATAAGACAATAACATAAATACGTCTTTTATCGACACCCATAAAATATTGGCATCTGCATAAAGACATGTACACACACGGTTTCCAAGAATAGTAGTTGTGTTTTGATTGAAAATCTCGTAGAGAGTTGAAATTTTGCAGCCGAGATTGGGTCATATGGCAGTGAGCAAAGACATAGATGTGTTTTATACCTTAAAAAAAAAGGCATCCGCATAAAGATATGTACATATATGTTCTCAAGACTCTGATAGTTGTGCTCCAGTTGAAGACTCACTTTCTTTATTTGCTCTGGTGATTTTCTTGAATTTCCGATCATAAATCCAAACCCGTACGTTAGTCTTCTTCTTATTCTTTTTTTTTTTTGTGGCATTGAAGATCAAAATTATCATATCTCAACTTTTCATGGCATTGAAGATCAAAATTATCAAAATTATCATATCTTAACCTCGTTCTGTAAGTTTCTAA